>CAUYRT010006224.1:0-68747 GCA_963574885.1 Lepilemur ruficaudatus | reverse complement strand
ACCGTTTCCGTGATCAAGGTCTACTTTATCTCCAGTGCCACGTTCTGTGGCTCCAATGTGCTGAACCACTTCTTCTGTGACATTTCCCCCATCCTCAAGCTGGCCTGCACGGACTTCTCCACGGCAGAGCTGGTGGATTTCGTCCTGGCCTTCATCATCCTGGTGTTCCCTCTGCTGGCCATCGTGCTGTCCTACGGGCACATCACCCTGGCTGTCCTGCGCATCCCCTCGGCCACTGGCCGTTGGAGAGCCTTCTCCACCTGCGCCTCTCACCTCACTGTGGTCACCATCTTCTATACGGCCTTGCTCTTCATGTACGTCCGGCCCCAAGCCATCGATTCCCAGAGCTCCAACAAGCTCATCTCTGCTGTGTACACTGTCCTCACCCCCATCCTGAACCCCTTGATCTACTGTCTGAGGAACAAGGAATTTAAGGAGGCCTTGAAAAAGGCCTTGGGCTGGGGTCGAGCTTCACAGTAGGACCATTAAGTGACGTAGAAGGTAGTTAGTAGTGATAAAACAACATGGCACTTTGCACTCTTAATTAATTTTTTTTTTTTTTTTAAGACAGAGTCTCACTGTGTTGCCCAGGCTAGAGTGCCGTGGCATCAGCCTAGCTCACAGCAACCTCAAACTCCTGGGCTCAAGCAATCCTTCTGCCTCAGCCTCCCAAGTGGCTGGAACTACAGGCATGTGCCACCATGCCTAGCTAATTTTTTCTATATATTTTTAGTTGGCCAATTAATGTCTTCCTATTTTTTTAGTAGAGACGGGGTCTCGCTCTTGCTGAGGCTGGTTTCAAATTCCTGACCTTGAGTGATCCACCCGCCTCGGCCTTCCAAAGTGCTAGGATTACAGGCGTGAGCCACCGCGCCCGGCCCCTCTTAATTAATTTTTAAACAAAATTTAACAAACCACAAAACTGCACGATAACGAGCCTTCTTCTGCATGTGTTTTCACACAAGGACCGACCCACGTAAGCAGCTCCCAGGCCAGCGCGAGAAGCTTCCCTCAGGCCTCTCCCCCATTGCTGTCCCTGCCCCGGGAGGACCGTTATCCTGACTCCAATGGCAGATGCCGGCATTGGTGTTTTTGAGGGTTTTATGAATGTAATCATGGAGTATTTACCCACGATACTCAGCTTCTTTCACCCATCGTGGGACGCCTGGGTGAATCTTTGATGGTTTGCAGGCAGCAGCAGTTTGCACGCTCACTGCCCCGTGATACCTGCGTATTTCACGACGCATTTATGCGTTTCACTGTGTGGACAGTAGCTGGCGACTCTATTACGGATAACACTGCTGCATGCGTCCTGGTTCATGTCTTTTGATTAATGTGCACACAGTTTTGTGGGCTGGGCCCAAGGGCACGTGGCTATACCAGCATAATCGCCGCAAGGTAATGTACGTGTGTGGTCAGGTTTAGCAGAAACTGAAAAACTGTTTTCCAAAGGGACTGCACCGGTTTTCATGCCCACTAGCAGTGTCGGAGAATTCCAGTAGCTCCATCTCCTGACCGACACTTGCAAGTCTTATAGATGTTTTTCAATTTATCCTCCCTGACGGGTTGTCAGGGCAGCTCACTGCGACTTCAATAGGCGTTCCTCCCGAGATGGGGGACGCGGGGCACCTTTTTAACATTTAGTGGCCTGTTGTCCCTCCGATGCCCTTTCTGAAGGGCCCATTCGAGTCTTCTCATTATTTTTATATGGAGTCTCTTTTTATTTTTAACACACAGGAGTTCTCATACATTCTGGATCCAAGCCGTCTGCTGGCTGTACTTACTGCAAAAATCTTCTCCCAGTTTGCGGACTTGCCTTTTCAGTTTCTTAACGGTGTTTCTTTTCTTTTCTTTTTTTTAATGGAATGCTTCAAGAATTTGCATGTCATCCTTGCTCAGGGGCCATGCTAATCTTCTCTGTATCGTTCCAACTTTAGTATATGCGCTGCCGAAGTGAGCACATTTATGGTGTTTTTTGATGAAGAGACGTTCTTTTATTTTGATGTCCAATGTGTGTGTTTCCCCGTCTACAGTTATTTTTTTATTTTCCATCTAAGAAACACTTGCCTCTCCCAAGGTCATGAAGATATCCTCCTGTTTCATTCTAGAAGCTTTCTTGTTTTATCTTTCATGTTTAGATTTGTACTCCATCTGAAATTAATTTTTATTTATGGTGTGTGGGTCAAAATTCGTTCTTTTCCATGTGGACATGACCCAGCACCCCACCCCCACACTCTCCCCTCTGCAAGGTCGCAAACCCCACGACAATCTACACAGGCACCTTGGAGATCTTTCGGGCTTAGTTCCAGACCACTGCAATAAAGCAAATACTGCAATAACATGAGTCCCACAAACGTTTTGGTTTCCCAGTGCACATAAAAGTTATGTTTATATATACTGTAGTCTATTAAGTGTGTAATAGCATTATATACATCCATGTATATATTTTAATTAAAAATACTTCATTGCTAAAAAATGCTGACACAGAGACACAAAGTGAGCGCATGCCATTGGGAAAATGGCGCTATGCACTTGCTCGACGCAGGGCTGCCACAACCTTCGATCCGCCAGAAATGTGGTCCCTGCAAAGTGCAGTAAAGCAACGTGTATCCCCAGTGCCTGGACTCCCTTCTGTTCAGTTTGTCTACTTCGTACTCCTGCGCCAGTAGGATGCTGTTGACTTACTACAGCTTCTTCACATACTTCAATATCTAGTCACGTGTCTTCCATCCTTGTTCTGTGTCTCCAAGGTTGCCTTGGCTGTTCTTAGCCCTTCCCATATGGGAGAATATACAATTTAGAATCAGGTTGTCAGTTTCAACAAAAGAAAAACGTGTGGATTTTTATTGGCTGTTTTGTGAAAAGGCCGTATGTGCAGAGCAGACCCCAAATGCCGAAGGAGCAGAGAAACCCAAGAAGCAGGCAGACACATCCAGTTTTGTCGGTAGAGGGTGATTTATTGGGGAGCTTAAGGACAGAAGCGACTCAGGCAGCAGCAAGACAGGTAAGATCTCTGCACTGCCACTCCCCGGACCCAGGGCTTACATGCCAGAGGGAAGGGTGTGCTTGCTCTGTAGAGACGGTCACAGGCGACCCCAGAACAGGCACGGATGCTGTGCGCATTGCAGACTGTAATTTGTGTGCTGGTGTGAAAGTTGACACGCTCTGACGCTAGGGACAGTGAATGAAGGAGTCAGCAGGCACTGCAGGATCAGAAACCAGCAGGCGGTGTGCACCCGTGGCACCATCACCTTGGTCTCCATGCTGGTATCCTGCTGAATCTACACACCAATTTGGAGATAAACGTCATCTTCACAATTTTGGAGACTTTTAAACTAAGAATAAGGTATCTCTTTCTCAACTTAGAACGTCTATGATTTCTCAGTACTGTTTTGCAGTTTTCAGGGCAGGGGTCATTCACATCTCTAGGTATTTGAAGTTTTTTTTTAATTCTAGCACAAATGATTTATTTTTACATTTTTATTCTCTGTTTCCTTGTTGCTGGCGCATAGAATACAGTTTTTAAAACTTTCTTTTTGAAATGATTATAGATTTACAGGAAGTTGCAGAGAAATATACAGGGAAGTCCTGCATACCCATCACCTAGTCTCTCCCGGTGGTATCATCCGAATGACTAAGTACAGTATCAACAGCAGGGAGTGGACTTTGGTGCAGTGCGCAGAACATATTCAGATTCCACTAGTCATACCTGCACTCACGTGTGTGTGTGTGTGTGTGTGTGCATACACAGCTGTACGCAGTTTTATCACCTGTGGCGGGAGCTCCACGGACTGCCAACATCATCAAGACACAGAGCATTTCCATCACCTAATGGCTCCCTCATGTGATTCCTTTATGGCCACACGGCACTTTCCCAGCCTCTGCCAACCACTGATTTGTTCTTCATCTCTATGATTTTGTTATTTCAAGGACATTGTATAATATAAATGGAATCATACTGCATACAAATAACCTTTTGAGATTGACTTTTTCCACTCAGCATAATTCTCTGGAGCTGCATCCAGGTCGTTATGGGTTTCAACAGCTCACTCATTTCTATTGCCGAGTTGTACTCCACCGTCCGCACACACCAGCGCTTGTCTGTCCATTCACCTGGGGAAGGACGCGTGGGTGGTTTCCAGCGTTACCTGCTAGCGATCAAGCTGCTGGGAACATTAACACGCAAGTTTTTCTGTGAGCCTAAGGTTTTGTTTATCTGGGATAAATGCTCGAGCACAACTGCTGGCTTGCATCTTAAACCCATTTTCAGTTTTAAAGGGAACTGCCAAAATCTTTAGCACAGTGGCTGCACCATGTTATGTTCATGTGCGAGTGAACTAGCTTCTCTGCGTCCTTTCTTTTGACATTCTCTTTTTCATTTTGGCACTTGTGATACACTTGCAGTAATATCTCAGTGCAGATTTAATTTACATGTCTCGAATGGTTAATAAGGTCGAGATGTTTTCATGTGCTTATCTGCCACCACATGTCCTCTTCCGTGAAAAATGTCTGCTCACATCTTTTGCCTATTTTCTAACGAGATTGTGTGTTTCATAATGTTCACTTTTGGGAGTTCTTTATGTATTCTAGACACAAGTCTTTCGTGAGGTTCCTATGTGATCTGCAGATATATTTTCCCATCTGCAGTTTGTCTTTTCATCCTCTTAAGGGTCTCTCACAGAGCAAAGGTATTTGATTTTGGACAATTTTTCCTTTTATGGATTATGCTTTTGATGTCAAGCCTAAGAATTCTTCCCCTAGTTCTAGACCCAAAGCTTTTATTCTATTTTTAAAAAAGTTTTATAGTTTTGCCTTTCACAGTTAAGTCCATGATCCATTCCGAATTAGTTTTTGTAGGGGTGAAGTTCATATTGAGATTCACTTTTTTGCCCATGGATGTCCCGTTGTCCCAACACTGTCCTTCACAGAGTTGCATTTGCACCACTGCCAAGTGCAGTCATATGTCGCTTAAAGACAGGGATATGATGTTCTGAGAAACGAGTCATTGATTTTGACATTGTGCAAACATCACAGAGTACACTTACACAAACCTCCATGCTACAGCCTATTGCTCCCAGGCCACACACCTGTACAGCAGGATACCGTAGTGAATACTGTAGGCAACTGTAACACAATGGTAAATATTTGTGTATCTAAAGATACCTAAACATAGGAAAGATAAATAAAAACACAGTATTAGATGCATGACTGTGTAAGCTGAGAATATGTGTGTTGGTTTATTTCTTATCCTCTGTTCTGTTTCACTGATGCATGCATCTAGCAATACCGTGCCCTCCATCAATGCCAATGATCTGGACTGACGCCATTATATAGCAAAGCTTAACATTGGAAGAGTGATTCATCCCACTTTAGTCTTCTGTTTCAAAATTATTGTGGCTATTTTAGAGCCTTTATATGTCCATATAAATTTTATAGTAAGCCCATGTCTACAAAAACCCTTGCTGAGATTTTGACAGGAATTCCACTAAACCTATAGATTGATTTGGGAAGAAACAACAATATTACTCTGTTGAGTCTTTCAATCCATGAACACAGCAAGTCTTTTCAATTATTGAGGTCTTTGACTTGTTTCATTGGTGTATGGCACTTTTTAGCAAACAGATTCCCTCATGTTTCGTTAGATTTGAACGTTAAGTACTGTGTTTTCTTTTGGAGCAACTGTAAATTCCATAATTTATTTCAGTTTCCACCTGTTTGTTGTTAGTATATACGATGCAGTTGATTTTTGTGTGTTGACCTTGTATCCTACCACCTTGCTGAATTCATTTATTAGTTTTAGGAGTTTTTTGTGGATTCCTTTGAGTTTTCTATGTAAACAATCATGTCGTCTACAAACAAAGACAGTTTTATTTCCTTTCCAATCTGTCTGCATTTTATATTCACTTTGCTTTATTGCATAGGTTAGAACTTCCAGTGCTCTGTGTTGTGTAAGAGTGAGGAGAGCAGATAACCTTTCCTTGTTTTCTTTCTTTCTTTTTTTTTTTTTGAGACAGAGTCTCACTCTGTTGCCCAGGCTAGAGTGCCCTGGTGTCAGTCTAGCTCACAGCAACCTCAAACTCCTGGGCTCAAGCAATCCTCCTGCCTCAGCCTCCAAAGTAGTTGGGACTACAGGCGTGCGCCACCATGCCCGGCTAATTTTTTCTATATATTTTTACTTGTCCAATTAATTTCTTTCTATTTTTAGTACAGACGGGGTCTCGCTCTTGCTCAGGCTGGTTTCGAACTCCTGACCTTGAGCAATCCACCCGCCTCGGCCTCCCAGAGTGCTAGGATTACAGGCGTGAGCCACCGCGCCCGGCCCTTTCCTTGTTTTCTACTTAGGAGGAAAGTACTCAGTCTTTCATTATTAAGCATGATGTCAGCTGTTCTGCAGATACGCCTTGTCAAGGTGAAGCAGGTCCTCGTTCCTCTTTGCTTGCCGAGAGGTGTTCCGTTTTCATAAGTGAGTGAGTGACTCTGTCAGATGCCTGTCTGCATCAGGTGCTCTGATCGTTGATTTTTCTTCTTCAGCCTGTTGATAAGGTGGATTACAGCGGCTGATTTTCAAATTTATCAGAAGAACCTCGGATCCTTTACATAAATCACCTTTGGTTCTGGCATGGTATTTATTTTATATTATATGTGGCTGGATTCGATTTGCCAACATTTCGTTGAAGGCTTTTGTGCTATCATTTTTGCTTCCATCACCAGATGTGATTTTTAAAAACTCAGGAGGCAAAGGGCAGTTTGTTATATTTTCTCCTGTTGTAGCCATTCTACTGTTCTTCCTTCTGAAGCGCGCAGCCTCCTCGCGTCGTTGTCTCTCTGCGGGGAGGGCTTCCTTCGCCTAAATTTAAACGGGGAAGAAGAGAGAGTCAGCTGGAAACGAAATCGGTTAGTTTTTCTCCTCCCCGCTCCCATCCCCCCCCCACCCCGGCTCCCGACCCCTCCCCAGCCCCGCGGTCCGCGACCCCGACGTCCACACCCGCCTGCGGAGTTCGGGTGGGGCGGCCCTAGCCCCGGGGCGGGCTCTGCCCCGCACCCGCACCCGCACCCGCACGTGCTCGGGCCCCGGGGAGCGCACCCCGCGCCCACGGCGCCCGCAGGACCCGGCCGGGAAGCGCGCTCTCGCGGGCGGCGCGCGCCGCTGGGGCGGCTCCCGGCAGGCGCCGCGGGCACCCCGGCCGTGACGTCACGGCGGCGCGCCGGCCGCAGGAGAGGACCCCGCCGCGACCTCCTGCGCTCGGGTCCTTGAGCCGGAGCCGAGCGCGCAGCCATGGCCTGGAGGCTCCTGCGAGTGGCCGCGGCGTCCGCGTCCGCGCGGGTCCTGGCGCCCGGCGCGCCGCGCGCGGTGAGGGCGGGCGCGGGCGGTGAGGGCGGGCGCGGGCGGGAGTCCGCGCGGACTTGCGCGGCTGGGGGGCGGGCGGGAGCACAGGTGCTCGAGTGAACAGGTAACGCAGATGCGGACGCCGGCGTTTTCCTTGCCGAGGCCGCTGCGGCGCGTCTGCCCCGGGGCGACCGAGGCCCGCAGCAGCCGGAACGTGACGCCGCGCGGTCGTGCGGTTGCGTTTCAGGGCAGGATTCGCAGCGGCGTGCCGCGCGGGCTGCGCTATGGCCCGTTGGCCTACGTGCTGGGCGAAACCACCAGCAAGAAGCTGACCGAGTACAGCAAGGTGATAACCGTGGACGGCAACATTTGCTCCGGAAAAGGCAAACTCGCGAAAGAAATCGCGGAGAAACTAGGTACGGATTATGCTTCGCGGGATGGCGCCTTTGCCTCACCTGTATGGCTGCCTGTCTCACTTTGACTTGACTGTAAGGTTGTCCAGGTAGAATCGAGCCTGAGGTGGGTGTTTTACGTTTTTGTTTGTTGAAAAAGCCGCTTTTAGCATAACAGATTGGGAAAATCTTAAAAAAAAAACTATGCTAGTTGTCAATTTAAATTGGAATTTTATCTTGGTAGTGCAAGCAGGACACTTCCACTAAACTGTCGTATCTGAACTTTACGACAGCCTCTGAGACGACGGAGCCGCTACTATTGCGCTCGTTTTCGGATGGGTAAACTGAGTAAGGTCAGCTGATGGCACAGCTGGCCCGTGGCACATCCACGGTTAGAGCCCTGTTTCTCGACGACTTGCGCAGATGTTTGTCCACTGTGGAGCTGCGCACTTACACAGAGGAGCTCCCGTGGTCATGGGAAGCCATCCTTTTAGCAGGAATTCGGTGCACAGTGCAGTGCTTTGGCTCACATACGTATCTTACACGCGTGCTCAGGCATGTTGTCTTCGGTATGTTGTGTGTTCCCTTTGTACGCCATGAAGCACAGTTGTGAGGGTAGCTTTCCCCCCCGTCTTCAGGGACCGTCCCTGGTGATGAAATTTAGGTGGGCTGTGTGTCTTGGTCAGTCCCTGCTGCTTGCTGATGGGAGGGAGTGGTCCACACGAGGCCTCAGCCAGTCATTTCTCTTCTCAGGCTTAAAGCATTTCCCTGAAGCAGGGATACATTACGTAGACAGCACTACAGGCGATGGAAAACCCCTCGACGTGGAGTTCAGTGGCAACTGTAGTTTGGAGAAATTCTACGATGATCCGACAAGCAACGATGGCAACAGTTACCGCCTGCAGTCCTGGCTGTATGCCAGCCGCCTCCTGCAGTACGCGGACGCCTTGGAACACTTGCTAAGCACAGGTGGAGTATCCTCGGTCAGGTGACTGCTGACATGCTCTGTACTTGGACTCTGTTCTAGAGTTCAACCATTGTAAATGTCACTAAGTATAGCTTTCCTTTAGGGGTATTTAATGAGGTAAGTTCTGTCTTTTCAACGAGATTGTAAGTTCCTTGAGATCCGTGTTATTGTTGCGTCAGAATAAAATTAACTTAATGTTATTTTACTGTTTTGTGCTCAAGTGAGATTTATGGGTGGTATGGAATTTTCATGCCAGTGCTTTAAGCACATAAGTGAAACGTGTCAAAATGATGGAGGAAAGAGAGACCGTGTAAGCCACCAGGAGGAAGTGGAATCGCACTTGGGAAGATGGAGTGTGTGTCATGTGGAAATGTGGATGACAACAAATAGGGTTGTCTTGGAGGGCCCAGAGATGGGCTGGAATTCGTAAGGGCCACACAGTAGAAGTTAACCCTTGGGAAGATGGCATAAGTAGGGTGAGGCGGGACACACAGGGTCTCACTGGCTTGTGCAGTAAGGGGGGCTGTGTCCCTGGAGGTTATCCAAAGCAGGGCAGAAATGGGCAAGGGCTGTGTGTTAGGTCAGGCAAGGTCCTGAGCCTGGGGGATGGGCAACAGGGATCAGGAAATGAAGTTGGGCATGAATGGAGGGTGGGCAGGTGGGACAGGACGTAGGTTGTGCATGTGCAGAATGAGGGCAGATCCAGCCAGGGGCTGATTGACTGTCCTGGGTAACAGCAGCCTGTGTTAAACTTGGGCCTAGTCCCCAAACACCCTGAGAATTGGACAACAGATACACTGCCGATTGTTGGTCAGAGCTACCATGCCATGGCGGTTCTGAATTCCCAGCTAGAAGCACGTGACATGTACATGTGTGGGAGAGAGGGCCACTGAGTGATTCTCATGGGCTTTGTGTCTGCTCTGTACGGCAGGGTGGCCACACGGGTAGATGGTCAGTGCTCCAGATGGGCTTATTTATGCGCAAAAGCTCACCTGCACTAGACAGTTGGCTTCGTTGGGTCCGAGCTGTAAGAGACGTATTTTTAACCATACCCTGGATAACGGATGGGGTTGGTTCCCAAAGCTGCTGGGGAGCCACTGCCTTGTGCTCCTTTCGGTTCCCACGTACACAGAGTATATCCATGAAACGCAGGGCAATGCCCTTATCCAGACCGTTTCAGAGGGTCTGGTTGTTGTCTTGCTTTTCCGTCATTTTATTAGCGATTCTTTTTTCTTATATGATAGTAAGCCCTGATTTTGGTTAGTGTTACTCCTAAGAAAAAAATGTGGTGTGTCGTCTGCCTTCTGAGAAGGTTCTGCACCAGGACCCAACTCACAGGAACTGACGCAGAGCGTGGACTTCACGCCGACAGCGGGCTTCTTCAGGTTCTTCCTGAAGCACGCTTTAGCCCTGTCTCCTTAAAATTAAAAACATGCCTTTAACTTACTAAATAAAAACTTGTTGCCTTTTGTACTGTATTACCTTATTTATTAAATATTTGGTGCGTGCGTGCTGTGTGCCAAGCCCATGCATGGAGCTAGGGATGCCACAGGGAGGGAAGCTTATATTTTAGTGGGGGACAGAGACTCATCGTGGAAACAAGTACGTCAGGTCCTCAGTGAGTGAGGGGGGCTCTGATGAGGCCCGTGGGGTGGGCTGGGACCTGTTCTCTTAGGAAGGAAGGTTTGGGGAGGCCTCTGCCCAGACACAGTGGGGCTGACTGCAGGGAGATGGGCTTGGAACTTGGGGACCGTGCCCTGAGCTGCGTGAGTGTCGCAGGGGCTGCGGTGACAGTCGCATGCAAGTGAGGCCGGGCGTGGGTGGAGCGAGGCGGGGGGAGTGCCAGCCTCAGCGGACCTGGCTGGAGTGGTCAGGCTGGAGCAGGACTGGGGTGGGCACAGATTGTTGGGAAAGATTGTTTAAAAGAGAAACACTTTCTGTATTAACTGGATGCTTTTCTTATAGCCGACTGAGTGAAACACGGTATGTTGCTAAAAACCGAAAAGGTGCTGTAGTTTTGAAAATGATCTTCCAGTTACAGATATGTTTGTTCTTTTGAACGTATTTGGTATGGAAATGGAACTGTAAATGCCTTTTTTCTCTTTTTAAAAATGGCATTGCTGGTGTACCGTGCTTTGTTACCTGATTCTTACTTTCTGTTTACCTGTTTTTGCACAGGACAAGGGGTGGTGCTGGAGCGCTCCGTCTTCAGTGACTTTGTTTTCCTGGAGGCCATGTACAACCAGGGATTCATCCGAAAGCAGTGTGAGTCAGCGTTGCAGACGAGCATCTGCGTGTGGGGTGCCGTGTGCCTTCGCAGAGGCCGTGACAGGCTCGCCCCGCGGTCAGCGTGATTATGAGTGTCCGTCACAGAGATAGATATTCCCATTACTAGGGAATTTCCCCAGGACAAAGGGGTCTGACTGAGGTTCCTCCCGCCTTCTTTTTCTCCCGGGCAGGTGTTTTCTGTCCTGTCGCGTCTCCCTGTGCAAGCGGAGTGGGGCGCTGGACGCTCACACACGCACATCTTGGCCCTCACCCTCGCAGCTTCCCCCGAGAGCGCCCCGGCGCTTGGGTCGCCCCCTCAGTACCTGAGCTGCTTCCCTTGACCTGCAGATGTAGTTGTACCGAATGCTCCAGTTTCCAGTGTGTGCCTTGTTAGGGAATTGGGACGTCTTATTGTTCCTGTGCCTGTCCCTGCGTGATTGCAGCGTCATCAGCATCAGAGTCCTTTCTTTTTGCTGACTCAGGTTGTTCTCAGATTTTAGGGACGGTGGCATTGTGTTGGGGGACCTAAGATCTGGCCAGTGGCAAATGGCAAGGAATAAAAACCTGGCTACAAGCAGGCTGACCTTGAGCCATGGGGGGTTGGAGAGTCTGTAACTAGGGTGTTTTGGGGCAGTGTTTCCAACAGGCCTGTGGTCAGTCTCGCTGGCGATGATCTCATCTCCATGCTGGTGGCCGGAGCCAGTGGTCAGCTGCAGTCTGGGAGGCAGAGTGGGCGCTCTCAGTTAATGAACGGGGAGACTGAAGCAAGCCGAGTGGTCAAGTGCTGATCCTGAGCATGAGGCGTCTGCTCTTTCTTGGTCTGCATACGTGTCTGGTGTTTAGGGATGGCCCACTGCGTGCTTGTAGCCAGAAAGCCATCAGAGCCTTGCTTCTGGCCAAGGGACACACGCTCCCTGGACGTGGCCGAGCAGCAGTTGAGGTCAGCACGCGTTTCAGGAGTGCCCGCTGTGTGCCAGGCCGTGCCTTAGGTGCTAGGGATATGCAGACGTGCCAGACAAGGCTCCCACGGTCCTGGGCGTCGGGGGGAGGCCATCAAGCCAACACAGAGGTAATATAGTGTACTTAGAGCGCCTCAGTGTTACTCCCAGGTGTTATGGAAGCACACAGGAGAAATGTCTAATTGGCTGGGAGATGGGACTGCTGTCAGGGGCAGCTTTCGTGGTGAGTGGCCTTTGGGCAAGGGGGTGTGGGGATGGCACAGGGCTTGCGGTGGCAGCAGGCTGCCAGGGTGCACAGGGAGGGCCAGGTGCCGCAGAGAACGGTGCTGGAGGGGCAGGTAGGGGCTGCACGAGGAGGGGCTTGCACCTCGGTTAGGACATGTGGATTTTGTCCCGAAAGTGCTGAGGAAGCATGGAAGGATTGAAAGCACGGCAGGGGTGTGGTTAGATTTGAGTTAAAAATAATCACAGGCTTTCGTCTGAAGGAGGTGTTTCGTTAGGGGAGGTGCAAAGGGCAGGAGCCCAGCTGGGAGGAAGTTGGGGTGGGACACTGTGCCAACAGGGGGCTTCACTGGGCAGAGGGCATTGCCTGGGTGGGTGGCCTTGTGGGGCACAGGGGGAGAGTAGTGGTGGGCCTGCCCTGGCTAGTGGCCACCCGGGAGGAAGGATGCACAGGGCACCAGCCTGTGAGGGGCTTTGTGCTTGGGCATCTTGAGTGTGAGGTGCCCTCGATCCAGGCCACAGGCGACGCTGCAAGCAGTTGGACGTCTGTGCTAAAGTCCTGAGGAGACAGCTGGGGCCTAGCACCGCCAGTGGCATGCTTGTCTTGGGAAAGCCCGAGAGGTGGTGGTGGGGGCTGAAACCAGACTGCCCAGGTGCCGTGTGCAAATGCCCCCAGCACCGGGAACACAGTCACGTGCCCTGCGTGTGGTCAGCGGTCAGAGCTGTGTCCATTGTCACATTGATTTGCAGGTTGATGCATGGCTCTGAGGATTTCATGTACCTTTTAGAAGCCTGGATGGGACTGTGGGGTGACGGCTGTGCCTCTCTGTTGTGTGTGCCAGGTGTGGACCACTACAACGAGGTGAAGGATGTTACCATCTGCGAGTTCCTGCCTCCCCACCTGGTGATCTACATCGACGTGCCTGTTCCAGAGATCCAGAGTCGGATTCAGAAGAAAGGAGATGTAATTCAGATTTAAAGTGAAGGCCAAGCATCTTTTCATTGGTCCCCACTATTTTTATAATAATGTGGGGCAGCACTCAGGAGTCCTGTCTATAGTGGGACATGGATTCCTGATGGTCCTCACCGGGAGGGTGACGCGCAGTGGGTCCCGCAGAGAGGGGACGTCGGCAGGGGGGTGGCCCAGGGCTGGGCGGCCCCAGGGCTGGGCCTGGCGCTGCCCCTGTGAGGAGCTGCCGCCCGCCAGTGCCCCCCAGCCCCACCACTGGCCTGGACTCACCTCTGCTGTTCTCTGAGGATGGGGAAGGCCCCCTGACCTTCCTTTGCCTTTTTGTTCTCTAATGGGGGTTTCCTGTCGTGACATTTTCTTACAGATTGAGAACTATTTCTAACATCCCCCCTGTTTAATTCAGATCGTGCCTTTTCCGCTTTTTCCTACTTAGCAATTCTGGAATAGTGGAGCAGTGACCTCCACATACATCCATTTATTCTTCTAGTTTTGGTCGAGTCTTAATTAGGTGGCCCAGAACTCCGCCTTCTGAAGTCACCCCGTGGCCCCATAGGTGTGACGGACGATACAGACATCAACCAAGACCATCTTTGCCCTGTGGCTCGCTCTTGTTTAATGCTACAGTGTTTCTTACTGGAAGAAAATATGATGTCCTCTCTGACGCTGCGATGAAATGCAGGGTGCCTGTTTGCTCATCGCTCAGTGCCCGCGCTCAGGGCGGGAGTCCTCGTCGTGTTCCTTAAACACCTCTCTGAATGGGAGGTTCTTGTCAGGGCAGGAAAAAGGCTCATTTACCCTGTGCTGCCACTGAAAGATTGCAAGAGACCAACTGTCCTCTCTCTCTCTTTCAGTAAATGGGGGTGGGGGGTGGGGGGACATCTGTCCCTGTGTGTTGCTCCTCTGTGCCTTTCATGTATCAAGAGCTTGCTCTTAAGTATGTCGTGTAATTTAGACTTTCAGAAACGTGCCATCCGGTGGCAAGAGGAGGGAACTGCAAGTTAAAAATATTTAATGGTTTCTCAATGAAATAATTTTGGACACCTTTGCTTATTACACTGACATTGAGAAGATGAGGGCATACGTTCAGAACTCTTTTGTTATCTGGGATAAGAATATTCCAGAAGCAATTCTGAGGTCCAAAGGAGAGCTGTCAACTTTTCTGTTTTTCCAAGTAAAGTCTCAGATGCCTGTTGTCACCAGCTGAAATGCCCACATTTTTTAAAAGATTCACTATAGCAATAATGAGTAGGTGTTCTTATTTTGATTTTTCAGTGTAGTCTATGATTCTGTTGTAGCCTTTGGCAATAACTGGTGGGAACATCCAAAAACCATTTCTAAACTCTAAGAAAACAGGCAACTAAATATTTTATCTGGTATTTACAAGTCAAATTTCTGAGATGGTTGTATTTTCATGTCGTGTGTTTCTAATACGCATACTAGAGTTCCTTTTGTAATGAGTCTACATTTAGTCTTATTTTACTTGTAACGTAGCTGATGTGGAGATTCCAGATCACGTTACTCGTCTATTACTTTTGCCAGTTTCATTCCCTCCACTAATAGGGAGCCCCTCACACAGACGGGGCACCTGCCCCAGGCACTAGGAGGATACAGAGATTGGCAAAGACTGTCTCTGCCCTGATGCCAGGTCCTCACCAAAAATAAAACTCCCCATTTCAGTATTTTCCCGAGGGAAAATACCCCCTTTTTTGATCGTGGTGAAGATGCGGAGGTGCCCAGGTTGCGCTTTGCGTGCCTGGTCTCACCGCTGCCACTGCAGGCACTCAGCAGATGCTCTTGGAAGGATTGGTTCTTTTGTTTTTGTTTTTATTTTTCCTTGAATGGCTTTAGTGAGGTATAATTTATATTGCATGAAATTAACCCATTTTAAGGTACAACTCAATGATTTTTAGTTTGCCAGGTTTTCCAGCAGTCACCGTAATGCAGTTTTGGAATATTTTCATTGTTTTGTGAGTCAGAACAGTAGGCCTGATCGCTTCTTTCTTCCCTCCTCTCCCTCCTGCAAATGTTCACGGGGCACTGACTGTGCTGGGCACTCAGGTGGTGCTGGGGGCCGTCATTGAGCAGGGTGGTCGAGGTCCTCGCTCCAGAGCTCCTGTTCTAATGGGAGACCCGTAGTAAATAAGGAAATAAGTAAGGAACGCAGCAATAGAGGTAAATGCCATGACGAAAACAAAGCAGGGTGAGAGGATGATGCAGCAGCCTTTGGTGTTGAACTATAGGGAGTTTCAGATGCTGAAACGAGCCGCTCAGTTGGATTTTTAAATTTCTGAAATGGGCTTAGCACACTTCATACGATGAGGGAGGTGAGGGCGGAGAAAGCGGAAGGGGCTGGGGGATGGGAGAGGGGAGGAGGAGGAGAGGAAGGTGGGGACAGAGGGAGACACACAGGGCGGAGAGGGCGAGGTGGCAGGAGGGAGCTGAGGACAGATGGCAGAGGCCGGCCACCTCTGCTGTGGTCTCTCGGTGCCTGCACGAAGGGACGGGGAGGACGACCGTCTGTGGCAGGGCTGCTTCGCTGCCCTGTTCTGAGTGTGCATCTTGGAGCCCACGGAGAACGGTCACGCCGTGGGCACACCTGGGCAGACTCGGGTGTTCACTGTGGTAGACTGAGAATGATTCCAACTGAAGTCGAGGCCTTTCCTGTCACCCCAGAGTCCCCACAAGGCCCAGCACGAGTCATTGGAGGAAACGGCACTCTGTGAGTGTCGATACCTCTCACCCATGCACAGGTAAGAGAAATCGAAGTCTGAGTGTCTCCCGGTTTGATTTTTCTGCTTTTGTTTAGCCGCACGAGATGAAGGCCACCTCTGCCTATCTTCAGGACATCGAGAACGCCTATAAGAAAACCTACCTCCCTGAGATGAGGTGAGCCACGTGGGTGTTCTGGGCCGCAGCTTCTTTGCCAGTGGTTGCTTCGTCCCAGCAGCCCGGGCAGTTTTCTCTCTCGCTCAGTGCTGTGGGTGTTGTCCGGGGTGTTGCCACCTGATGTCTGTAAACAAGAGCCACAGGAGACCTTCCAGCTTGATTTCTGTGGGGGTTTTTTGGTTTGCTTTTGGTTTTTTATTTAGTCGGTACTTCTGTTTTGTATAGATTTTTAAAGTTTTGTGTAGATTTTTTGTATAGGTTTTTAAAGTTTTGGAGTATTTTTACTTCAGGTGGCAGGTGAGCGTTTGTGTTGACCTGGAAAGGTCGCTGGGACGTGCTCGGTGCGTTCGCAGAGGAGGCCGTGTGGACCCTGGTGACTGACATCAGTGGGAGGAGCGGGTGGGGTGGAGTAGCCGCCGCCGGACCGTTGTCCTTCCCCCCTTTCTGTTTCTCCGTGGAAAGCGCAGGACAGTGTTTTCACCACTCTATAGCTTGTCACCCTGGCCCTTGGGTTTATTCGTTGTGTTTGTGTGTAAGGAACGTCCTTTGCCACTGTCCCTCAAGTCCAGTTAAACTCAGATTCTCTGAGTAACGCTTTTATTGTCAGTTCTTAGTAGTACTTCTCATACTTTTTAAAAACTTACGCCTTTTTTGATACCTAGAAGTCTCATGTTCTTGTTTAAAATTTCAAAGTAACTATAAAGTTGTGAATAAAAACCATGTAAGGTATAGAAATTTGGGAAGAAAATTTTTCTTTTTCAATTGAAAAGGTTTTTTCCCTTTTTTTTTTTTTTTAAGCCATAAGTGTTGATGGTTGTATAATCTCTGCCTGCTTGTGATAAGCTTTTCTTTCTTAGGTGGTAGAAAAGACAGGGTAAACTCCAGATTCCTTTCAACCTGTTGTACTGCTCTATTTCCAAGACCAGAGGTGAAGAAAAAAGCAGTTTTACAGATCTTTGCCCAGGGGAATACGTAGAGCTATGTGAATAAACAGCATGAACGGATGTCGTTGACCTTAGAAGTTCAGTTTCAAAAATTCCTCCTGGGCGTCTTGCTTCAGAAGCATCATTGAGGAAGAGCTTTCTCATAAATTCTCAAATAGAATTTTTAGCTGTAATGTCAGGAAAATAAGGCCTGATTGCAGCTTCGTACAGGTCAGATTTGCTGTTGCTGCGCGGCCCCCAGAGATCCGTCAAGCCTCGAGCATTTTTTCCTCACTACTCGGTATTGCTGTGATTTTAATTCTTGTCTTTGAGGATAGAGGCTCTGTTCCCTGTTACAGTGACTTCTCTCCGGCAGCTCAAGCTATACCGATTTATGGGAGCGGCTTGAACCGAGGGTCATGTGTCACATTTGGAAGAACAAGGGCCAGGAGTACTCCATGCAGTGCGCTTTATATGTTTGAAGTGACAGTCCAGGGTCACACTGCAGCTTTGTGGTAGACTCAGATCTTACGGTTTTCTCTTGGAAATTCACTGTAAGATTTGACTTAAACTACTTTACACAACATTTCAAGAAACCTGTAACAAATAATTTATAGTCTAAAGTTTATAAGTCATTTGTGTATTAGAATTCAGAAGGTATTTTTAAAAGAAACGATTTTAGGTTTCCTGGGCTTGTTTATTTAAACCATCATTTAGTTAAATACTGTTTATTTATAATGAGCAACCTCAGACAATGATATTGTTAGAATATAGGTAAATAATAAAATCAAAGTTGAGTAAGAGAAGTATTTAGCTTTAATGCCAGTGTTTGAAGCAGAGCGGATTTACTTGGCGGGGTGAGGGCTGTCTCTGGAGAAGCTCTGCATGTTTCGCCTTTACCTGGGCGGAGTCTCCCGTGCTCGCTCTTCTCTCTGGCGCCTGGTGGCAGGTGGGCTGCTTCGCTGCTTTTGTATATGCTGTTTATGAGCACAGACAGATCCCTGCAGCCTTGCCCGGAGTATTTGTACTGTGGGATTTTAAGAGCCACAACGGGCTGTCATAGGAATGTGTATTTTCTGGTTTTGTTAGTATTTATGACGCAGATCCTGAGAGTACAGGATGTTTTTATCCTCATTCCCTCGATTTTGAGTGTGTCATAAGTAAGTGTGAGCTGTTACTTACTTTAGCAGACGTTTGGCTGTTCCTTGGTTCAGCACATCCTGAGTCAGCTCGGATGGCTGGATGTCAGCGCCCATGGTAGCCAGGAGGGCCAGGCCTGTCTGAGAAAGAAACTTATGCTCTGAGACTTCAGAGACAGGAGGGGGCCCTGCGTACCAGCCTGACCCTTAGCGAGTTTTGTAAACATCTGTTGTTTCAGGTTGTTCTAAGGCAGGGGGAGCAGGCAGCCTCTGGGAGTGTTGACGCATCATTGTGGGCTCAGCAGTGCCGAGCACGGCTTGCTCGGCTCGTGGCTGTCCTTGGCCCCGTGATCTGTAGGAACAGGCGTGTCCCCCAGACGCCTCACCCCGCACTACGGCCTTCGTGCCTTTGCCCTCCTCTCACAAGTTAGTGGGAACGAGAGGCCGGCGTGCCCGGGCAGAGGCGGGTTTTATTTTTCTGTTACTGAGGCATTCGCATGGTGCTTTGCCCTCCGTGGGCACCGTTGAACTGGGGCACAGAGGAGCCGGGAATGTCAGGCTGTGAAGCTGGCCCGCCAGGTTGCTCTCAGCAGGCCGAGGTCTTGTTCCGTCTCCGTCACCTGCAGGGCTCAGTTTGTGCCTGTTCAGTTCTGTGTGTTGGAAACACCTGTCACACAGTTTCCAGATCTCTCATGCCCACGCCTGGGACAGGTGTGTCAAGAATGTCCAGTAGTCTGGGACCTTCATACTCCTTTCCTGCTGTTTCCATGCCAGCCCCATTCACTCCTTCGATCGTCACAGCGGGCGGGAGCCTTTGTCTCCCGCATGCTTGAGTTTAGTGTCCACCCGTGAGGCCTGCAGAGGAGGGTGACTCCCCTTTGTCACGCTGCAGCTCTCTGCGTAGCAGCAATAGGTGGCTCCAGACAGGTGAGGGGAGACACAGAAATCCTGCAGTTCGAGTGACCTTCGACTTCCCAACCTCCATGGCAAGTGCAGTGAGTTGTTGTCCCAACTCTGGAGTTGCCGGTCATCGTGCGCGCAGTTTCTGACCCTACGGTTGATCTCAGCAGTGACAGGAGGAGTGCAGTGATGTGGGTGCTCTAAGAAGGTGTCATCTGACTGGATGACCCTTTGAATCACGTTCTGTGGGCGTGTGGAGAGCAGGTGTGCTGCACAGTGACTGCAGGCCTAACAACTTCATTTTCCTACACTTTGGAGTTAACTGTATCAGGAATAACGATAGTACAATGTAAGTACTTTACACTAACGCGTTTAGTTAACCCAGTGGTCTGTTGAAGATGGGCTGCAGAGTTGGTGAAGTTTGATACCGTAGGGGTCATACGTGGATTTCAGTCCGAGAATGAAAAGCTGGTAAGTTCCTGGAGTATTTATTTGCTCCGTACACTTACATCTGGGTAAAGATACCTAAATGCCGAGGTGCCCCTTGTTTGTGCCGTGCAGATGATACAAGGGAAACATTGGTCCCTCCCTGAAGTTCTTCTGTCCCCTTTGCCGACGGGGGTTCCAGCATCCTAGGCCTGCTGCTCTGGCCTGCCCGGTGGGTGGCCTCTCTGGCCAGGGTGGGGGCCGACAGGCTCCCCTGGTCTGGAGGTGACGGCAGAGGCAGCGCCGCCCTTTGGCAGGGTGTGGACTTAGCAGCCTGCTGGTTTTCCGTCATCGCCTGGTGGGACGACCCCGTCTCTAAACAGCCAGTGTGAACATGGGAGGGAGTGGGCGACCTGCCGCTGCTCCCTTCCTTTTGGGACCTGGTGGTGATTGTTCAGTATCCAGACTACGTACTAAAGGAACTCAGTTGCTGCTACCCTGTTGCATAGTTTGGTTGAAACAGGTTGTTTTGAGGGTTCATTTGTCTCCTAGATCCTGACTCCCCGCAGCTTAGTTAACCTGTGTCCCGTGTTGCCGTGTGTGTTGCTCTCTGTGCCTGTGTCATGGGTGGGCCCTGGCTCTTTGTCTTTTCCTGTGGTGGGGGCTGCGGTTGGAGATGGATGTGGAGCAGCCGAGGGGCCCGTGCACCTTGTGCCCTGTAGACCGTGGTGGCTGCAGTCACACCCTTGGGCTAGTGTAGTCAGGGAGAAGGGGGGTCAGGGACAGACCTGCTGTTGCCACTGTCAGGCCACAGCCATGTCTGCACAGTCTGCCTCTTCCAACGTGTGCTCAACCAGCGCCCACGTGCCCGCAGTGCCCGGCTCAGAGAGCGTGAGGCCTTAGTATTCGTGGCAGGAGGCGTCAGTGGTGTGTGGTCATTTGTACGTTAACTGCAGCTTGGAAAAGTTTATATTGAGTTTCGTCTTGTTTTCCTTTCAGCCAAAAGTGTGAGGTGTTACAGTACACCGCGCGGGAAGCTCAAGACGCTTCGAAGGTACGAAATGCGGTCGAAAGTTCATGATCGTGGTTCCTGTGTAAGGCTTGTGCACGCTACACCCTCAGTTTGATTCCCACTGGTCTTAGGAAATGCGTCAGTATTTTATAGTCTGAAAGCAGTATCGACCCACCATGAGGTTTTGATTTTCCTTTGAGTAATTCAGATTTTATGATCTTAAAATGATGGATGAGAAAATGCAGTGAACCCTGGCTCATGTGCTCCAGTGTTTTTGTTTATTAAACAGATGGTAAAATTGAATGTTAGATTAGTCAGTGGGAAAGATTTAGTCATGTAAAGACAGCAGCTTTCCCCAAACTAGCGAGTGCGTTTGTGAAAGTCCAGTGGCTCTCAGTGTAGGTCCAGGGGATTTGATGAGTAATAACCCCCCACCCCTTAAGAAACATTGAAAGCAGATAACGCAGGGACATTTTCCCTCCCGAATACAAACCAAACTGCAAAATTATAGTGATGAAAGCACTGTGGTGTTAATGCAGGAATTAATAAATAGCTTAATGGAACGAAACAGAATCCAGAAACAGGTGTGTGTATGTGTTTGTGTCTTTAGTTTGGTAAAATCAGTTCCTTAAAGGATAGTTTAAAAAATGGAGTAGAAGAAAGTGGATTATTTCTTAAATGGTACTGAGGGAACTTCATCCATTTGTTAATAAGTTTTTAAATTTTAATTTATATGTTAAGCATTAAACTACTAAATGAAAACAACAAGGTATAAAGAGTCTAGAAGAAAACACAGGTTTTAGGATCTGGGATTCAGGTGTAGCTTGTGCCCTCGCAGCAGATACAGCTTTGCAGAGTTGACCACTTTGTAGCAAATGCACTTCACCTGCTCAGCAGGGCGGAAGAGAGGAAAGTTACCCTGTGAGTTTGTTTTTGTAAACGAGAGAACAGCATTCTCCTTTCAGGCAGAAGCCTGCGTTCTGGTCCCAGCCCTGCTGCTGCCGGCTGTGAGAGTTCTTTGGAGACCTTGGTTCATTCTACTCCGGCTGATTAAATTACATTGTTTTCTTCCCAAACTTCTGTTTCTGGGATGCTCATTTGCTTGTTTTTAGATTATTTTTGTACCTCTGACGGAGTGTTTAGACGGTATGTATCCTAGAAGAATGATGTAGTTTGTCTCTAGCCCCCATGTTGTTTGAGCTGATTATGGAATATACTCAAATTCTTGAAATTCTGTAGAGAGTCCCCGAGTTGGGCCTGCTTCGCGGAGAGAGTGCGTGTGAAGGGCACCCTCTGGAAGTCTGGGCTGTGCGGACCGTAGGCTGAGGGGCTGGGAGGCTTGGGCTCCTGGGCCTCTCTGGGAAGTGTGTTGTGTTCTCGTCCCTTGGCCACTCTGAGGGGCGGGCTAGGTCTTGCCTTCCGGAGCGAAAGTACTTCGGAAGCAGTGAGTATTCTCCTGTCACAGACGTTGGTTTCCCCCAGTCTTGACTCTTTCCGTCATCTGCCCTGTCCTCCCGGCCTGCAAGGTCGTTTCTGTGTCAGCCTGTGGTCTGGGAGAGTTAGCCAGGCAAGGCTGAGCGGAGGAGCAGCACTCGGGTCCCCATTCGCTGCAGGTCATCTCCTGAGTGCTCCTGTTGACTTCCGTGGTGTGATTCTCCCTGCAAATGCTTGTAGCATATTACAGGAATGTAAATGTACTGAAGTATTACCTCGCTTGAATTTCTGAAATGAGGTTCTCTATTTAAATTGGAATTTCTCTCTCTCTTAGGTGGTGGAGGATATTGAGTATCTCAAGTATGACAAAGGGCCGTGGCTGGAGCAGGACGACCTCAGCTTTCACAAGCTGCGAATGCTGTGAGTTCACTTGCGTCGGGCAGTCCTGAAACAGCAGTGTGCAGCGCGTTGGGTGCACTCGCTGACACAGAAACGTGCAGGGTTTGGAAATAACTGTGTTTCAAGCAGGGTGTCACTGCCACAGGTCACACGCAGGTGTATTTCCTTTTCTCTTCCAAACAGCTCTTGACGTCTCTGGTCTGATGATTTGCTGGTGGCATTGTTAATTCAACAGGTGTTTTGCTTCCACTGTGTGCCAGACACCTCACCAATTCAAGGGAAAGAGCATGAAATAAAATTCCTGCTCTCGTTGAAAGTATGTTTTCAGTGAGGCAGTAAACAAGTAAATACAGCTATGCTGGGTCCTAAAGGCCGGGAATCACGGTAGCCCTGGGAAGCAGGGCAGGGAGTGGCCGGGATGTGACAAAGGGCCCCTCTCTGAAAGCGGCCTTGCGAGGCCAGGGCTGGGTCCTCGTGCAGTGTGAGGGAGCCGGGCAGGAGCTGCCGGTGAGGGGACTCGAGGCAGGAGCGTGGTGGGGGTGTGTGGCCAGAGCAAGGGGCCGAGGGGCGCCTCGGGCCGCTCTGGTGAGGACTTGGGGATTTGTTTCTGAATGAGATGAGATGCTCTTTTGGGATTTGAGCAGAGGAGGGATATGAGGTGACTTACATCCATTCTGGCTGTTGTGTGGGTTCCTTGATACCTTCTGAGTAGAAAACCCCAAACATACAAATCTGGTAGGTTAAAAAAAAACAAAGAGCCACCTCCATCTGCACTGCTCTTGAAACTGCCATGTCAAGGAGATGGCCTCGTGTTCCCAGGGGACCCTGGTCGGTCCCTCCCCCCATTCCTGCCCTTAGAGCAGTGTCCAGCCACTCTCCTGTCCCCTCTGCTTCTGTGTCCCACCCTCCCTCAGTCTCTCCCTGCCCCGGAAGCCTCTACCCTCTGGGGCCCGGTCTCCTTTGCTGGTTCCTTCCACCTGCTGCCCGACCTCTGATAGTCACAGTGCCCCAGGGCAGGCTCTTGTCCACTGGACAAGATTTCCTGGGCACTGTGCCCAGTCCCGTGGCTGTAGACACTGTGATGCCACCGTAGGGCCTAGCCCAGGCCTTTCCCCTGCACGCCTGATGAGCCTCCCCCCAGGTGGCCCCTTATAGTATCTTAGCACATGGGCCTCACAGGCGACATTCAGGGGTGTGGGGGTGCCTGTTCTGTCCTGCCTGGGCCTGGCTACTCCCTCCACCTGTAGCTCACCCTGCTGGCCCCTCCCCACGGTCCCCCACTGGTCCTTGTCTCCTGCTGGCCAGCAGGCTCCAGGCACGCAGGAAACTCACCGAACGTAGCTCAGGAGGTGTATCCGGAGCGAGTGAATCGATTTCTTTTAGGGCGATAATTTCTGCGAAATCCAGGGATGATTTTTGTGGTGAAAAGTGCTGTTGTATTACAGTTCTGATCATCTGTAGATCAGAAAATCTGAGTATTTAAGGGTCTTTAACTTTGGATAATGGAGGAAACCTGAGTAGCTGTTTTGGGGTCCGCCTTTTGTGCCAAGTCCTGAGCGCCCGGCCTGACCCCACTGCCGAGGGTGCCGTTCTCAGGCCTGGCCTGTAGCCCCGCGCTCAGCCCGGAGAGTGACGCTGTGAGGCGCACTGGCGCCGACGCTGTGCCTCGCCCGGCCCGTCCAGGTGCAGGGGTCGCCCGAGCGCTCGGCTTTCTCCCCCTCCAGGGTTTGGAAGTCGGTGCCGATGTGAGGAGATTGGTGGCTGCGAGGGTGGCCCTGTGCCTGGCCCTGGGGTGGCGGTGCCTTCGCGGTGGCGTCGGGGTCCTCACTGTGTGGGCAGGAGCAGCCCTGCGCTTCTCACCAGGTGGGCTGTGAGCTGTGCCTGGGGCAGCAAAGGGGCAGCTGGCTTACTGCACGCGGCCCACGGCTCGCCGATCAACGCTGAGGCTGCACGCGATGCGCGATGGCCAGTTTGCTTCTGTCTGATGTTTCTGGTACAGCTGCGATAAGCGAAAAGTAGATGGACACGAAACAAGCCAGTCAGTCTGCTTAGCTTGCTAGTTCCCCGCACACTGTTCAAGCAGTGTTTGCAAAGTCCATTTTCGAGCGAGCCGTCTGGGTACTGAGGGATGAGTGAGGCGGGCGTGGCATGGGGTCCTCCTGCCGGACTAAAGAGCTGGGCGAGGGTCAGTCAGCCATCTGATGGCCGCGTGACCTGGGACAAGTCACTTCACCATAGTTTCTTCATCTGTAAAATTACGGCATTAAAGAAGAATGCCAGGCTGTACTTACTAAAGAGAAAACAAAAGCAAGTGTGAATTTCATGTTGGATTCTGTATACTCACTACTGTATGAAATCGTCTCAGTCTAAATAAAAGTAGCTTGCTGAAATGATTGGCTGTCTAGAAAGTATTTTAAAAGAGTCTAGTAAATCTTTCATCAAAAAGTAAAACAAACAAAACACCTTCCTTTCCTCCTAAACCGATCCTGGGGAAGGGAGTGCAAATGCAGAGCACTGCTCTTGGCCTCTGGTGAACACCGGAGCCCGAGATGCTCGCGGGCCCAGCCCTGGCTGCGGACGGACGGCACACTTAACCCGAGGCTGTGAGCGGCTCAGGGCAAGGTGCCCGCCCAGAAGTTAGTGGAGTCCTTTGAACTGTCTGGGCTGAGGTGTCCCTGCGTCGTGAGGTCAGCTGGGGTCCCTGTGAGGCTGTCGGTGCACGGTCGGTCTGCTCCACTGTGAGCTGTGGCAGAGGCCTGTAAACACCGGCGAATTCCAAGTGATTTTAACCTTGGGACGGGCGTGCGTAAGGAGAATGCAGGAGAGAGACCAGGTCTCAAGAGAGGAAGGCAAAAGGAGTATGTGTATTTCTAAAAAGAAGATGATTTTCATAGCAAAGACTCACCTTCGCGTGACAGGTCGGAGGGATCCCAGAGGTGCTCAGCTGTCCACCTGCCGCTGTGACCCTGGGCAAGGGGCGTGGCCTGTGTATGTCTGGTCTCCTCACCGTGAGGCAGGGAGAAACAGAACCAACCTCATGGGGCTGTCGTGAGGGTTAAATGCATGAACGATCTGAAGGGCTTAGGACAGCGAATATCATAAGCACTAGAAAGTTTTAGCTACTATATTATGATAATTGTGATATATACAAACATATATAGCGTGTTATACTCTAATTATAGAGCCTGATTATCTTATGTTTTCTGTCAATATTTTTGTTCTTACATACTTTGCTACCGTAATTGTTTTGGTTTTTAATTTAACAAGTTTTTTTCTGATCTCAGAAATAATTTACATTCGTTATCCTCAGTTCATACAGAAATTTGCAGTGTGGTTCGAACCCCCCATCCGGAGACGTGACTGAGAGGGTCCTCGTCCTTTCTTCCCGTGCGTGAGCCGGTGCTGCTTACCGGTTTGTTGTAGCTCAGGTTCCCAGGGTGCCTCGCCCCTCGGTGGGGGGCTGCCTGAGCCACGTGCCCACCAGGCCTGCAGGGTTCAGCGCTGCGTTGTGTACACAGTCACGCTTCACTTAGCGATGGGGACGTTCTGAGAAGTGCGTCGTTAGGCAGTTTTGTCATTGTGCAGACGTCGGAGTGCCCTGACACAAGCCTAGATGGTACGGTAGGTGCTGCACACCCCGGCTGGGCGGTGGGGCCTGTTGCTCCCAGGATACCAACCTGTGCAGCGTGTTACTGTGCTTCATACTGAAGGCAGTGGTAACAAAACAGCAAGTATTTGTGTATCTAACATAGAAAAGGTGCAGTGAAAATGCAGCATAAAAGATTAAAAATACCTCTGTGGGGCTGCGTACCGTGAATGGAGCTGGCGGGACTGGAAGTTACTCTGGAGCAAGCGGGCGGTGAGGACGTGCCGGCCTGCGGGACATCGCTGCGCTCTGCTGTAGACGCTACAAACACCGCACGCTGGGCCGCCTGTGCCAAATTTATAGAGAGTGTTTTTCTTTCTTCAGTGATACATTAACCTTAGTAGCTTACTGTAACTTCTTATTTCATAAGCTTTTAAATTTTCTTTAGTTTTCTGGCTCTTTTATTATAACACTTGGCTTAAAATATGTATTGTACGGTCACACAAAAGTATTTTCTTTATGTCCTTATTCTATAAGCTTTTTAAAACTTTCAAAATTATTTTGATTTTAATTTTATTTTTTTGTTAAAAACTTAAGGCGCAAGCACACACATTATCCTAGGCCCACTCAGGGTCGGGATCGTCAGTATCACCGTCTTCCGCCTCCACGTCCTGTCCCGTGGAAGGTCTGCAGAGGCCGTGGCGCGCTTGGAGTTGCCATCTGCTGCGACAGCAGTGCCTTCTGGAACCTCCTGAAGGACCTGCCTGAGGCTGCTTTACAGTTAGTTTTCTTTAGTAAATACTCTAAAGTAATGGAAAGTATAGTATAGAAAATACACAAAGCAGGAACAGTTACTGTCTTTATCAAGAATGGCGTACCGCACGCAATGGCGGTGGGGGTTTCTCACATCGTCACCGCCAGCGTGGGTGATGCGTTGAGCTGTGGCACTGCGATCGGCCCGTTCAGCTCCGTTGTAACCTAAGGGGCCGCTGCGGTGTGGTCTGTCGTTATGCACCGCACGGCTGTACAAAACCAGGGGGGTTCTGCCCACCCCACGTAAACAAAATCAGTTTCGTAGGAAAGCCGGAGGAAGGTTTGCTGTGCACGCCCATCAGCGTAACTTTGTGAATTGGCCTTGATCTTTCTCTTCTCCAAAGTCCAGCTTCAGCTACCTCTGTCTGGGTCCTGGTAGGAAGCCAGTGGCACATTTGGCCAGGTGGTGGCGGATAGTCTGGTGAAGGGGGCCACTTGGCAGGGCAGGGCAGGGGTAGGGGAAGACAGCAGGGTGGTGAGACACCAAGCCGTCCGCAGAGGGGAACTGGCGGTCAGGGGAGGGTCTGCTTAGTGGAACCCAGGGAGAGGCCGCCCAGCGTAAGCTGGAGCCCCAGATGCGAGGGGGACCTTGCACCCAGACCTGGGAGAGCAGATACTGGGCCTTCGATGGCACCTCTGCCCAGCTGCATTTGAAGTCAGAGGGCAGGGGACCTCACAGGTGCAAGGAGCCCGCCTCTCTGGCACAGAGCACCTTGGAGGACGGGTGTGGAGGAGGTCTGAAGGTACATGTGAGATACCCCGACTGTCCACGCAGGGGATGGTCACATTCACTGTTGTCTTCTGTCCAGAATGCAAACGTGTGTCCGTACGTGGGATGGCGCAGCTGCATGTCACTGTGCAGTGATGACAGCTCCTCACCACGGTGTCTTCCACGTAAGGTGGAGGAGGAGAGAAACGGTCTTACCCAGAGTCCTGTAGTCCTCGCTTGTGTGGCTGATCAGGATTGCCCAGTGTGCTTCCATAGCTTCCTCCTTTCCCACGTCCATCCCATCTCCACCTTATCTCGGCCAGCACCTCAGCCAGGTGGGGGTCCTTACCTGGCGAGTGTCTAGACCGTTGTGTTGTAGACGGCAGTCTCTGGGCACCCTGCGGCTGGGCTTGCTGCAGATCTGCTCTGTGCGGAGTAGGGTTTATCGCAGCGAGTTGTGGGGTACACGGCCAGATCAACAGGGAAAAAGACAGGTTGGAGTCTGGAGAGAGCCACGCACAGGCTCCGATGTGCCCTCCCTCCCGTGAGGGGACACAGCAAGCTACTCTGCCTGGCAGTGAAAGATGGAGTAACACGTAGGCAGTATTTCTGTCTGGAAGGCCCCTTGGACACTCAGGGCCCAGAACTGTTACTGGTGACTGGTCACGTGGGCAGCGACTCACATCCAGACCCGCAGGGAGAAGGCAGTGGGCCCCCATCAGTCACACCGCACTGTTCCCGCCCAGCCTCGTCAGCATGGGGCGCCTCCTAGAGCGTCCAGGAGTCAGCCCGGAGCCAGCCCCAAGGAGGACCTGCCAAAGCCACGGGCAGGAGCGCGGGCCTGCTCCGTGTGTGACGAGGGAAAGGCTTCCTGCAGGCGTGCGACGGCGTCCAGCGGGGAAGGCAGATCCGAGCCCGGGAACGTGGTTCTGCACCGTGGCAGAGCCTCGGCCTGTGACGAGATTGGGTTTTGCCACGCGAGTACGAGGGAGGGCGAGAGAGCAGAGCGCACATAGTGACGATGAACCACGGAATTTAGTCCGGGGGCAGGCGAGGAAACGGAAATGGCGGCGGGACAGAGGGGACTAGAGGTCAGAGGCGCACCCACTTGATGACAGAAAGAGGGAGCAGAGGTCCAAGGTGAGATGGAACAGCCTGCAGTTCTGCCGCGGGTGCCGGGATCGACAGCCTGGTCGGGTTCTGCTGATCTGTCTTCAGAAACGTGTGTGCTCAGGTATCTCTGAATATGTCGTGCTGCGTTGTGTGTGGTCTGGAGCACACTGTATGCGACTTCTCTGCTCTTAGGGTTATTACGGTGTTTCATACGGCCAAGAATGTTTCCTGTCCTGATTAGTGTTGCCATTGAGCTTAACAAGACTGTAGATTCTACTGTTGTATGGAGTGTTCTAGAAATGTTAGTTAGATCAAGCTGGGTGATAGTGGTGTTCAGATTGTTAATATCTTTACTGATTTTCTTTTTGAGATGGGATCTTGCTATGTTGCCCAGGCTGGTCTCAAACTCCTGGGCTCAAGCAGTCCTCTTGCCTTAGCCTCCTAAGTAGCTGGGATTACAGGTGTCAGCCACCACGCCTGTCAGTCCTTACTCTGTCATCAGAACCTTGCTTAGAGCAGACCTCCACCCCGTCTCTCAGCTGCGTTATCGTGTCCCACTGTCCCACCTTTACGTCTGAAACCTGGTAGCTGACAGTTTAAGTGTCGACTCCGTACCCGAAAGGTGTTTGGAAATGTTTTCTCTGCTCTACTTTTACGGGGGGGCGGGAGGGGTCCTCATTTTACAGGTAATGAAACCACGGCTCAGAGCTCTGCCCTGCCAAGGTCGTGTGACAGCTGTGTGCAGGACCGGCATTCTCAAACTGGTAGAGCTTTTGGTCCCCTGTGCCCTCTCTGTGGTCCTGTGCCGCGGGCCACCAGTGCTCCCTGCTGCCATCGTGCAGGCTTGAGTCCTGGCGGGGTCTCGGCCCACCCGTCACCCATAGTCCTGGCTGGGCCCTCCTTTCCCCCCTGACCCCCGTGCCCTCCCTGGGTCCACCCTGAAGGTCACGTGTTCCATTTCCAGTGGCTCCTCCCCTCCCCTCCTTCTTGTTCCTGCTGCCATCTGGGTTGCGTCCCTCGTTCTGCCTCCATTTTTCCACTGAGATATTTCTTCCTTCCACCCCCACCAGGTTTAGTTTTAAAAAAGTCACAGTGACCCTGTTTTCTCTTTATTAGTGTTCTTCAGTGGTTTATCTTTGTTTAGTCATAGGTTCAAATTCTGTTTCCCAGAATTAATCCAGAATCCTGGTCACCTGCCTCGTTCTGCCTCTTCTGCCGGGATCCCAGCCCTCTCCCCGGTCCTTTCTGCCCTCACCTGCCCGATAGTTACCTGCAAATCGCAGCAGTCTTCAAAGCCTGGCTGTAGTCACCTTTTTTCTTCCGCTAAAAAACCTCTTATCTCTAGTAGGCCATTACTGATATGGATTTACACGTGGTCCTTGTTAGTATCGGTTCCTGCTGGGCAGGGTGTGTCATCCCGTAAACCACTGAGGCGAGGGACTGTGTCTGCCTTGCCGACCTCCCTCTGGGATACAGGGACACTTTGTGAACATCTGAAATGTGTGTTGATTTTATTCTATACCGTGTCCAAAATTCACATCTTAAAATCATGATTTTAGTAGTTATTTAGCTTTTTGGTTATCAGAGCACAGAGGAGGATTCTGTAATTCCCTCAAAGTTTAGAAATTACGCCATTCAGTTAGTTGTTTTGGTTTACTGTAAACGCTTTTGTTCTTTCCTGCTGCTGCTATTTTGCTCCTCTTCCTCCCCATGGGCGTTTCATAGCAGTGTACAATGGCAACTGTTTGTTTTCATGTGAGTACCGTTTCTCAATTTGGAAGACTCAAGTGAAAATTATGACCCATTTTCTAAGATAATTGTTGTAAACATGCCATTTGCCAGTTATGCTCATTTTGTCCAGAACCCGACCAGATTATCGGTTTAGAGCATTTCTGTCCCGTCTCAGTCACATGTGGCAGTGTGTAATTACGCTGTGTGTGCGCGCTCACACCGGCAGAGGCGGTGACTGCACTTCTCCGTCGTGACAGCGTCCGCATTCCCAGCCATGGCAGCTGCTTACTGATAGCGCCTGCTCCGTTGGCGTCAGTCCTGTCACCAGGCCTCTGGGTGCAGGGCTCTGACCCCCCTTCCCTGCCCCCTCAGCGCCTGGGTCTTCACGCGGCCTCTTGCTCCATTGCTGAGACTCTGTAACTCCCGAGGAACATCTTTCTGACGTGACGTTCCAGCGCTACAGAGACGTGCTCCGGCCTGCGCGTCTGGTGCAGGTCCAGTGTGGCAAGCAGAGCTCTGAAGTTCTGGAGAAACTGAAAAATAGGCTTTGCAAGTGTTTTAGGAGAAAGTACAGATATTTTGTTAACTGGGAAACAGTTTTGAGTCGTAAAACACAATTTACCATTTTGCTTTTTTTGTTTTCCTGCCTCTTTTGTTTTAACATCGTGGCAGAGCACCTCACGCTGTAAACCACCACGCTCCAGAGCATTTTATCTTGCTTGGACACGCTAGCTTGTGATATGAAGGAGATACATCACCCTCAGTCAGTTTTGATTTCTTCTTAGTTAAACTAAGTGCTCTGTGAACAGAATGTTTTCTTTCTCTGCGTTTTGCTTCCTGAGTCATGGAAGGCTTCCTGGTGTCTCTGTTCCTTGTTTATCTTCAGTCTCTGCGGTTCATGAGAGGTGAAGGTTTGGGGGTTTGCTGGAGGTACAACAGGCTCACAGTGATAAGTTGAAAGAGCACTTTAGCCAACTTTAAGTAAGTTGTAGAGTATTTGCGGCAGATTATCTTTTGAGCCTTCCAGAACGGCGTGAAGCGTGTGCTTGCTCAGGTTTCCCGGTTCCCTGTAATTCCGACAGATGGTGCATAGGTGGCGCTGCTGCTCTCTGCAGTCCACACGTGCTCCAGCCCATTGATTTCTTTCACATTTTCCAGCATTTTCTTAGGTTTTCCAAACTGTAGAGAAAACCACATCACCTTCCTACATTCGTGTTTGTTAACACTTAAAATACGAACTTCATTTTTGGTTGAAATTTTTATCATGAGATAACTTCAAACAGTTATCCACGAATGACCGAGAGTAGCTCTGTCTGTGTTAGCAATGAGACACGTACTCACACGTCACCGGCCCGTGCGTGGGCGTTTTGGGAGGTGCGTGAGAAGGCCGGCAGCGTTCCCACCTTGGAAAGGGGGCCGAGCAAACCCGGAAGGACGACGCCGACAGCTGCTTCCGCGCTGTGTGAAATTCGTGACGCCCGCGTTGCCTTTCTGACAGCAGCCAACAGTTCAGCCTGACGGAGCGCGGCAACGCTGTGCCTTTACAAGCTTGCTGATTTGCTTGCTTGAATGTTCTTAATATTTGAATATTTTTGGGCAAGTAAAACCGACTTAATGTTGAAACTAAGAAAACAACCTTATCTTTGCGTATGTACATGGCAGCCGTCTGCCTAACCGTGTGGAAACTCACATAAATACACTCGGGAAAACAAACACGATTCGCCTGGCGGCAGTTTCTTGGAATAGCGTTTGGGTCATTGGATGGTTAACCGTGCGTGAGTGACGTGGTGTTTAGCAGGACGCTCACGGCTTGCTTTACCTTCCGTCCGCTCTGCCACCTGCCGCGGGTCCTCAGTTCTCTGTGGTTCTCTACGGAAGTGTGATCCATGGACCCGTGAGCCTTGGGTTCCAATTGGGTGGTTCTGTTTGTGGCAGAGTCCACACAGGTGCCGTGGGGAGCAGGCCTTGGGTTTGCATCTTGGGCCTGGACTCGCTCACAGGGCCTGGCTGAGAGCCAGGTACATTCACAGAGTTTCCATTTGCGCCATTACAAACAAGAAACATCTCCTGCTTTTATAACTCATTAATGGGAAAGTGGCCATTTAAAATAATTATTCTTTTTGGTTTGAGCCCTTAAGAAAGGAGGCTTTATTTTAATGTTTTTTTCTAAAACCTCAAAAAATGCTTTTCATCTTTAAGTATAATGGTTGTATTCCGACTAAATTTAATTTAAAATATAATCAAATTGTAACAAAGTATAAATATTTTAGCATTCAGCAAAATGAAATGGTGAAGTAAGGAGAGTATCATATGGTCTGTATTTGTGGGTGCCGGGGACGGCAGAGAGGTGGACTGTGGACGAGGGGTGGGCGGCAGACCGTGCGGGGGCCTCTGTCAGTGCTGATCTTCAGGAGCCTCAGCGCTTGGAACAGAGCAGCAGGGACTGGCCTGTACCCCGAGGGACTTGAGTACTGGCTGTTCGGTCCCTTGGGATTCCTTACTCTTGCGATGTTCGGTGTCACACTGTGTGCGTCTCACTCCGATGTAGCTGTTTGCAGCTTCCCGTTCCTGCTCTGCCTATGTTGAAAGAACACTTTGACACCGTTTCTGTGTTCCCGAGACGGTGTTCATTCCCGAAGGGTTGTCAGCTGTGGGCAACGAGACTTTTAAAACACTCTAGCTTGGATTCGGAAAGAAATTTCAAAAAAGCAGCTCCAAATAGACCACATGGCCTTTGGGTGAAGGTTCTGCTTCGGAGATGACTGCTTGGTGGTGAACAGCGTTTATTTGAATGGGTGACTTTTTTATTTAGATTTTTTAGAAAATCAGACTTAAGCTTGTTTGGATGGTTTGGTGTGATCCATATTTGTCTTATTTTTTAGGGTTCAGAATAAGTTGGATGTGCTGAATTACACAACCATCCCCATCTATCTCCCAGAAATCACGATTGGCGCTCACCAGAGCGACCGCGTCTTCAACAAATTCCGAGAGGTAAGACCCTGGTGTGCGGGGGGGCTGGCAGGGGCGGGTCTGTGGCAGCGGGGGGGACGGTCTCTGCTCTGAAGGGGTGGTGTTGCCCTGTGTGTCTGTTCTAGGGCAGGAGCTTCTTTTGCATTGAAATAACCTTCCCCCGTTTCCGTGCGTAGAGTGGGCCGGCGTCTGTCACGGCCGTGTCTCCATCCAGCCCGTTACCATTCGTTGGCAACAGATTCTTGCACTTATTATTTAAAATGGTCATTTTTTGATCTTCATTTTAATTACCTTTTATTTTGGGATATTTCAAACTTTAGAAAATGGCAAGAATAGAAAAATAATGAACCAGGACTGGTAACTGCCGCTCCCGGAGGCCTCCGGGAAGACAGGCTGCTGGAGTGGTGTCTGGTCGGGGCAGAGCTTGGGGTTCTGAGGTTTAGTGAGAATTACCAGGAAGTCTGAATTGCGACCAAATTAAGTACTATTTTGTAGGATTACATGTTGCAGAAAGAAATAGGGAATAAAGACCTGACAAGAATCGGGCTTTTCATAAAGGTTTTGTCTTACGTGCGTTACAAAAGGTGAGTGCCTGGAGAACATGAAGGTCCGCCTTTGTCAGAGGTGGGGCTCTTAGTAACTTGCAGCCAGGGCGAGGGAGCCCACCCGCCAGCACACGGCGCAGGAGACAGGGCCCCCCGGCCGGCGGGACCGGCCCTCGTGCTGTTGGGGTTGGAGATGGGGAGACGTTCTGATGGGTCCCCAGGTGCGTCTGACAGATGACTGCTTTGTTGCAAGGGGAGCAAACGCCGTTTGGGGACAGACACTTCAAGAAAGAAAGGATTTTTTTAATAACAGGGCAGAGTGTTTTGCAGCCATTTATTTCCCGGAACACGTCGGGGCCGTCGGCGGTTTTTCCTGGCAGTGGTCCTCAGAGGCTGGTACCTGGTACGCAGTTTCTCACTTCCTAGCTTTTTAAAAATCATGTTGAACATATGTGTTTTGGCCAAACTCCACCAACAACTTGAGAAGTTTGTACGATCCCAGTTAATGTTGCACAGGTGATAAAGTGACTAGAAACATGCCTCAGTTCCACGAGAAACTGAGGCGCACGGGTGCCGTGCTCAGGCGGAGACGTGGGGACGGCGGCGGCTTGTGCGCCACGGGCGTGGCTGTGTCGTTAATGCAGCACCCGTGTCCTGTGGCCGCCGCTGAACCTGCCGTGTCTGTGGTTGGCAGCTGTTGGGTAGCACTTCTGATTCTTAGAAAAAGGAGCAGTGCTTCGACTTCGTTTTAATTAAGTATTGTAGTTTCCTTTTCTCTTTTAAGATGTTCCTGATGTTTCTGTCTTTGGCGTTTTGTAGTTTGGCAAGACGGGTCTGGATTTGAGTTTCTTTTTGTTTATGCCGGTGCTTTCTGACTCTGGCTGATGGGACCTTACCCCTTGCTTATATCGTGTTCACCCTCGCCTCTCTCTCTTTAGACATTTCAAACGTGGTTGCTCTCATTCTGTATCGGCAGTGTCTGTCTGACTTTGTCACTGTTTCTTGCTCTTGCCCGGGCGGTTTGTCTCCCTCACTGCTTTGGGGACTTTGGCTGCTGTGCTCCTGCCTTTGGGGCTTGTCCCTGGGCATCTGACGAGAGTGAGCCCCTCCTGGGGAGGACTCCACGGCAAACACCGGTGCCCGTTGACAGACAGTGTTTCCGTGTGAGCGCGTCCAGGTGTTGTATTCAGCTGGGCATCCGCATTCTTTGCTCACCAACAGCCCCACCAGGCAGGACTGTCTTGCTGCTGCCAGGCCCTCGGATTCCCGAAGAGCAGGGATTTGTGGCGCCTTTGTTGCGTGTGGTGTTCCAGGCCCTGGAGGTGGTGTGAGTTTGAGCCCCCCAGTCCCGTGTGGGGACAGGCTCTGTCACGAGCTCGCAGTGGGCACTGTCCTGTCCTCCCTTCACCGAGGGTGCGGCCCTCGCAGGGACACCAGGCTTTGTCTTCTGGCTCCCAGCGGCTCTTAGAATGTCCCCAGGGCAGCTGTGGCTTCAGCCAGCCACTCTGGCTTTCAACGCTCTCTCCATTTTTAGCCCCTTGTGATTTCTCCCGAGCTCAGCAATGCGCTTGAAAGCATTTCTGGAGATTTTGTATCAAGAGGCTTTTCAGGATGTCGGCACTGCCGTGGTGCTGGAAGGGGGAGGCTCCTCTGTTTCTCTTTATGACCCGAAGGCCTGTTTTGGTGCTGGTTCTTCACGTGTCCTTTCTGCAGAGGATCTGTCTGAATTAGAAATTGTCAGTGTTACGTGCTCAGTAGGTATTTGCCCAGTGAACAATCCCCCAGGATGGAGAATTCATCAAATCCCCAACCCGCAAGGCACAGACGGGAAACCTGCTGATAAAAGAATTTTTGCGTTTTATTATAATCAGAGAGTTCCATCTGGGAGATGCAGTCAGGCGTCTTGGGAGCTCTGAGGTGCTAGGAATGACAGTTTACCGCTAACACTTGCTGCTCAGCTGGACATGACAGAGCCCCCAGCCCCAAGACACTGTCATCTCGATACTTTACTACGCCTCTGTCACCGTGCAGATGTGGCCTGTGCCAGGCGCTGCGGCAGCCCTGGGCTGCTCCAGGGAGGGAAGCCAAGCCCTGCCCTCAAGGAGCTTTCAGCCTCGTGGGGCAGAGGATAAACAAATAGGTAACAGGACATCTGGGGCTGGGGGAGAAAAGCCGAGGGGGCGGGAGCTGTCGTGTGGGGAGAGCTGTCAGGTACCGAGGCAGTGGGAGCAGCCTCCCTCAGGCCGGGGAGCAGGTGCAGTGGTTCTGAGTAAGGTGGGGCAGCCGGGCCTGTTGTTCTGGGACCGCGGAGAGCCTGACGTGGCCAACGTGGCAAGACAGACGGGGCAGGCGCAGGTAGGGCCGAGGTGAGCTGAGAGCTGGTGGAGGCCGGGGCGGACTCCTCGCGAGGCTGTGGCGTCTGCCGTGCTTTGAGAGCAGAGTGGTCTCAGTGACGAGTTAAGAGGGTCGTGCTGCTTGCCAGGCTGAACGTCGGCTGTGGGGGCAGAGGAGGCAGTGGAGGAACGTTGGGCAGGTATTTCGGTAGTCTGGGTGGGAGGTGCCGGGGCTGGGCCGAGGCTGGTCGCCCTCCCTTTCTCAGGACCCCGCTTACAGGGGCAGCTCTGCCCTGTCCTGCACAACCAGAACGGTCCTCACTTCTCAGGTTTCCAGAGCCACACAGAGCACTACTGGAGGGTCCGGCGACACGAGGGTGGGGAGCGGGCTGCCAGGTCGCCGCGTGTCTGTCTCTTCACCCGGTGGCGCCTGTGCAGGTATTTGTTCTGTTACTTCTCTCTCAGGCTCGTGTGTGTGACACCAGCAGAGGGAAGGTGGCGCGAGTGTAGACAACACTGGGAGATGTCCCTGTAGTGTGGCTCAGACAGGGCGGCAGCTGGGTGCTATGGGGCCACGGGGTTCTGAGATGGGACGTTGCTCTTTGTGAATGGACCTCCGTGCGAAGGCTTCACTTTGGGAGCCTCGGGTGTACTTACTCATGAATAGCTTCTCACGGTCCTTACGTTCCACTTAAGTTACTGTTGTGTAGATGGTCCCAGGAGGGGCTGCTCTGGAGAGACTTCCACGGAGTTCTGTGACAGGGAAGCCTGTCCAGCCCGGTCTGAGCGTATTTGTGAAATCTGTTTGCAGTTTGCACATTGAAACGAAGCCGTTATTCTAACTTTCATGTTAAAAGAGAGTTCAATGTCATTGAAGTTATCCTTTTCGTCAGAGCTCAGATTCTTGTATAAGAAGAAACTCATTTTTTAGGTTTTTTTAAAAAAGCATAAAAGCCAGTGGGAAGACAGGATTCTTCCCCAACAGATCTGCAGGTGGCTCGCCCACACCTGTCTCGACAGACTTTATTTTAGCAGGTCACCTTTACCAAATTGTTCCAAAGCATTTCAACCTAGTTTATAGAACAGCAGATCTTCCTTTCAGACTCACACTCAGTAAGTTTTCGTGAGCTTCAGTTAAATTCTGCAGTTACAAGAACAGGTGCAGCTCCTGTGGCTGTCGGGAGCAGACCACGGACTCATCCCGCCGGGGGCTGTGCATTAGGGTTCGGACGAGCGCGGGCTTGTTGCGAGTGGTCGGCTGGGCTCCGTCGGGGAGCGTGCTGCCGGCAGGAGGGCTGGTGAAAAGCTCCAGCTGGCAGAGCACCAGGAGACAGGCCAGACTTCGTGGCCCGAGAGCCCGCAGAGGGGCCTCAGCACCCGGTACAGACTCGGCAGGAAGGTTGGGGTGGGGAGGGCTGAGTGTACTCAGGACACTGCCTGGGTGGCTAGGCGGCAGGTGACGCTGGAGAGGGCAGGGTCAGGAGGGTGGTAGGAACTGGTTGTCCCATGGCTTGCTGTTCTGCTTTGGTTTTAAAGGCTGAGGCATTCTCTGTGTTTATAGGCAACGGGATCAGTGCTGATGGAGAGGGAGAGAAGGCTCCCAGGGGCAGCCTCTAACCCTCACCAGGCAGGCCTGGCCACCCCTGGGGAGGCAGGGAAGCCCCATGGGACCGTGGCCAGGGCAGATCACTGCTCGTTTCTTGAGCCCTCAGACCTAGTCCTTGGGGACGGTAGAGGGCCTCTCTCCTCCAGAGACACTCCTTGACAGATTGGCCACGTGTGACGTGGGGACGTGGAACCTGCCTCTGGGGTGCCGTGCAGGGCAGGCGGGCTGATGCACGATGATTGCTCAGCCCAGTGCCCAGCGACCACGCTGGCTGTTGGTGTTGAGGCAGCTGCTTCCTTAATTAAAATCTGCTGGTGCTCATCGCAGGGCTGGTTTCAGACAGCAGATTACAGCTACGTGACTTCTCGCGTTCATGTTCCATAGCAGGAGAGAAGCACTCTGTGTGCTGAGCGCTGAGTGTGCGTGACTGGACATCCTGGGACGGGAGCTCACGAGTCTCTGGGGAGCAGGCTTATCTTGCAGATGTCTTGACTGGCCACTGAAAGGACATGGTCTTACAGCTCAGTTTGCATGCAGAGGTTGTTGTTTCCATGAGTCCTCTCACCTGTGCAGGGAGCCTGGCTGCCTGTTCTAGGTATGTGGGAAGCCTCTTCTTGCCCATCAGCCTCACCCTTGAATGAGGACTCCAGGGTCAGTGCCAGCTTGCAGAAGCAGTGGCAGTGTGTGCTGTAGGGGTGACCCTGATTGGGCCCCTGGCCCCACGTGCCTTTGCCTGTGTGCACCTGCTGATGGGTGGCGGCCTTGGGCTGCAGCCCTGCCAAGGACGGCAGTGGGGTCCAGTTGGGGTCCACTGCTGTTAGGGAGAAGCCCCAGCTGCCCACTCTGGACTCCTGCCTCTCTTGGCTTCTTCCTCTAGCTGGAGCCTCACTTCCAGTCGAGCTTAGGGAGACCCCTGGGCTGAAGATCCCTGCCCCTCCCCGCCAAAGTCTAGATGGAGTCAGGGGAACCAAGCCCTTTGTCTAGGGAGAGTCCCATCAACTCCTTTGGCTGCTTCTTGGGGTTCTGTAATTTTTGCTTTTGGCCTTGCATTAATATAATTGTAAGGGCACGCAACTCCTGTTTGGGACACACTAGTCGAAATCGGTTATGCCACTGGAAGTTGCCGTTATCCTGGGTTGGGGTGGGGAACCTTTTCATGTTGGAAGGCCACATTCAAGAAACTTCAATTAGATATCCTTAAAAATGTTCATTATTTTGTAAAAAGCTAACTACTATATACTTAAAAATTTCAAAACATGAAAACTATTTAATTTTAAAGTTAACTAACTTTTTAATGACTTCGTTGTGTGTGCTTTTTGTTAGAAAGCATTTGAATATCTGGTTGCAGCTTGGAGGTCTGCATTTCAGTTGATCCTCTGGGTGGGTATCAGTCCCTTGTGACCTGAGGGCATCTTGGTTTGGGTTGGGTAGGAGAATATAGTTTTGCAGTAATAAGTGGTTGACAAGCAAGAAATCATTTTTGGGGCATGTTGCCGAAGGCGTGGGTATTTTACTGAATTTTTCAATATTTCAGTTGGATCTTTCTTAGCATCAAACAGTGACTTTAAAATGTCATCCCCTGAGAGCTCAGTCAACTCCATCTCCAGTTCTTTAGGTGCCCTGGTGATACCAACTAGCTGAGACTGAAATGCTGATGAGTGATGTCATGATTCTCAAAGTCAGTGAATCTTTCATTGTATTTCCGATTAATAGGTCTGTAACAGCTGTGTAGTCTTCAAGCTGTCTGAAGCGTATATAGCAGCATACATCATCTTGCTCAGCAGTTACCTTTGCTAACTGGGGAAAGTGTTCATCCAGAATTTCCTTTTGAAGAAGAAATATTTGAAAAAAGATAACATTTTTCAAAATGCTTGGATTTTTGCCCTAGTACAGACCTAGTTTCACCTTGCAAAGAAATATTCAAGTTACTTTGATTTGACCTGATGTCACACAGAAATGCTGCGTTCCTACAGAAATCTTTCAATAATTCATGTTCCTGATTCTTTTCTTCATAGAATTTAACTGTCTTTTCTCGCAGAGATAAAATTTTGGTCGACACCTGTCCGTGCAATAGCCAGCACACTTTAGAGTGATACAGCAAATCCCAAATCCACACTGAGTACCTCACTGTTCAGCTTTAGCATGTTGGGAAACTGAGGATGCCACTGACTATGCAATAGGAATGTAGTAACAATACTTAATAATTTGTCACAAAGTGTCACTTAAAATAGTAGCTTTAGCACCGAGATTTTGCTGATACAAGATGCAATGAAAAGAAATGAGAGCATCAGGATCTGTTGATACTTTATCTGTGTAGTAAACCCTTCATGTTTTCCAGTCACGGAAGGTGCACCGTCTGCACATGCCCTCACTAAATTACCGAATCAGTCCAACTTCATGACATTCATCTTGAAAGTTGTTGAAGCTGTCTGTTCCCCATGTTCTGTTTGCAAGAGTGCCCAAAGCAAGTAATTCTTCGTAGCAAAGAGAATCTTCTGTAATGACCCAAATGAAGTGTAAAACCTGTACTCAGTCAGTAGTATCAGTTGATTCATCCAAAGCGATGGAATAATACGCATTTTCCTTTTGAAGTATTGCATGAAGTTGTTAAGTTAAAGGCTGATTCATGCTGCAGATCAGTTGTGGTTCTCCTTGAAAGAGGCGGTTGTTTGTCCTTTGAAACATTGTCGGGCTCTAAGCATCCTACAGCTTCGACAGTCCTGTCACAATTGCTACATCATTGAATGGTTTCCCTTTTTCCAGAGTATATAAGCTACTTTATAAGTTGCTTCAGTGGCATTATTTCCGGGTCGTATGACTACTTGAAAGAATTGTCTTTGCATTTGCTTTTCAGCTTTTAATTTCTTCAATATGACCTTTTCTGCCTCTCCCTCTAATTTAAAATATATGTGGTCCTTTTCAGTGTTATATGCTGATGGGCATTGAATCTCTCTAATGTTGATACTGCAGTATCACAAAGCAGGCAAATCATCTTAGCTTTAGCAGAAACAAGATAATGTTGCAATTCCCAATCCTCATTAAAAAATCGGTTTTCTTCCCTCAAGATTCTCTTGGTCTCCTTTGACAGGATGGGCTGTTGAGCAGACAGAATTAAAATAATACTGTCGCGCTGTGCAGCTGTTCACAAATTCCACTTCAGACAGAAACACAGGGCACCGCTGTCAGAAGCTGATAACAGACTGGCGTACTCGACCCCCATCAACTCTCGCCAACCAGCCTGGTGCGGTGGTGGCTCCCGTCAGGCAGGGGGAGTTAGGACTAAATCATGAGCGTAGCAGCTGTCAGTTTAGTCCTAATGGCTACTGATGTTCTAATTGTGCCGGTCAACGTGGGAGGATTATTTCTTTGAAACTTATTTTGTTCTGTGGTATTTTAAATATGTTCATTTTAAAGATAAAATAAAAATATAAAAGATGAACAAAAATGTTTAATAAAAATAAAAGGATTTGTTCTGTAGAATTTGGATTCTGTCAAAAGGCCGCACTTAAGGAGCGAGAAGGCGACCAGTGGCCTTAAGGCTGCAGGTTCCCCACCCCGCCCTGGGAGCTGATTTCACTGAGGGAATTGCGAGTTTTTCCTGGATCTTCTCCATGGGGCTCCTCTCAGCTCTTACAGCCTCTGAAGCAGCTGTTGGCTTCTGGCTCTGCGTCGTGGAGTCATATTATACATGCTGCGGTGGCCCCTGCTTGTCACGCTGCAGTGCACTTAGAAGGCCCTTCATCCTACAGGACGGGGCTCTGCCTTTTCTGTGTCTTCGTCAGGTGCCCATTCACGGCACTCCGTGCGGGACACGGTGCTGAAGGTGGGGACATGGCCCAGCTCCTGCGCTCTGAGGACGCACTGCCCGTGGGAACGCAGAAGTGTGCACACAGAGAGCGGGACGTGGTCGCAGAGGGAGTGGGGACTCGGGGGGGGGGGTCATGTGGTGGTGGCTGCAGCGTCTGAGCCATCCCCGCTGGTGAGAAGGGGACTGGGGGCGGCTGGGCGAGCGGCAGCTCTGTGAGGGCTGGGGCTGCAGGGCCCGGCCGGCCAGGTCGCTGTCAGAGGGTTGGGACTTGGGGTGGGTGATAGGCGAAGGGGAGGAGAGATGGGGTCGGAGGGTGAGGGGGCTGAGGTCACACTGGCTTGATCTCCATGCTAACCCGCGTGGGATGGCGAGCGTGAGCTGAGCCTAGGAGTTCACGTGTAACAGTGAGTGCACACTGCATTGCTACCTGATTGAGTCCTGAGTTACATTGTAGGGAAAGGACTTTTATCAGTGCCGACGGCATAATTAAGAAAGGTTCTCAGAGACGTTAAGGTTTGAACCAGAGTTTAAGATTTATAGATTTTGAGGCTTTATGGGCTTTATTTCAAATAATTCACTGGCTACAATAAACCTCATGAGGTAGCTTTTTAAAGATAAGAAAACAAGGGTAAGGCTCAGAGAAGTTAGCTCAGGGTAGCACGTTAGTAAACGGAAGATGCAGGGTGATGGCCGAGAAAACGCTGTCCTGGCTGGGGAAGTGGCTTCTGCTGGGGGGGAGACCCGGCACCACGGGGCTGGGTTCTTGGAGGGCTTTGGGCTCTCCCTGTGGTCAGCTGTCAGAGGAAGTGTGTGTGCTGAGCCGGGGCTGCTGCAGGTTAATTTGGTAGCCATGGCCCGAGAGCTGGAGGTGCGAGGCTGGTGGCAGTGACACCTGTTTGCAGGAGGGATTATGGGATGGGTGCTGGAGTGTCATGGGGTGAGCAGGACCTGAGGGGCAGTGGGAAGACAGAGGCAGGGGCTGATGAGGGCACTGCTTCTGCTGACCGTCACAGTGGTGGCAGTGCCAGCTAGCTTTGGGCGCCTACTGTGTACCGGGCACCATGCTGTTGCCACGAGAAGGCACTGTGGTTACCACTATTCCCGTGTGCAGATGAGCAGTCGGGCCCAGTGGTTGTCAGGGTCCTGCAGCTCCTCGGAGGGCGGGGTTCACATCTGGGCAGGTGTGGCCGGGCTGCCGAGCTGCCTCCCGCCAAGACTCCCGAGTGTGGGCCCTGGGGTGAACGCGCTGACGGCCTGGAGACTGGGGGCCCGGGCAGTATCTGTTAGCGCGTTTCAGAGGCCACATGTCCCTGGAGTCTGAGCGGTATTTGTTGACCCATTTGCCACTGGCCACCCCCCGCCTTCTGCGCTTGTAATCGACCCGGCACATGTCCCCGAAAATACTGCATGGCTGTGAGGCAGATGACTGATTTTTTAAAGTCATTTTTTAAACGTTGTATCAGGTCACTTTTTATTTCAGAATATTACGAGGTACAGATGTTTAGGTTCCACATAGACACTTTTGCTTCTGTACGGTCCTTCCTTGGGTAGACAAACTGATTTGTTTCCACCTCACCGATTCAGTCTCTGCGATTTAAGGAGGCCCGACGCAGCCGAGACACCGTGCTCCCTCCATCCTCTGATCCTGGCCCAGACAGTTGCCAGGACGACAGAATCCTCTGTTTTCTCTCCTGCTATTTTTGTTTCTTTACTATCTCAAGTTGTTTTCATTTTCAGTGTCAGGTTCTTCTTTACCATTTTTTAAAATGGAGGTGATGCTGTGTGTTCTTGCCTTTCTGAAATTCACTTTGACAAGGACAAACTCCCCTGAGAGGGAAGAAGAAAGGCCAGACTCGATTGGCCTGAATTTCCTCATGACACTCAGACCTCACTCGGGACTCAGCTGATAGCCAGTTACCGTGTTAAAGCACCAATTCTGTGTTCAGAAGCCATGTGAGTGAGTTTGGAAGTGATCACGTAACATCACACCTTCCGCGTGCCCTCCGCGGTTAGGGGGAGAGGAGCGGGACTCGCCTGCTTCTGTGCCACTCTCTGCGCTCCTGGGGGGTTCGTCCCGGGCACTCAGCCTTGCTCTGTGTGTCCCAGTTACTCACGTTTCTTTGTGCGGAAAATTCCCAACACATGTCGCTTGGAGAAGGTGGTTGGCATGACCTGGTTGTATGTAATCGCTTATCCTGCGTGGCATTTACGTGTCTGCAGACTTGACATGGTAAGATAGCGTCGCACATGCAATCAGAAAGACCAGGAGTGGCCTGACTGTGCTGTGTTGAATTATGTGTTGTAGAATTTTTAGAAAGCATGCTATTAATATTTTCAGGTATTAAACAGGTGCTTAGGTTGGGAGTTTCTCTAGTAATCACAGCTGATAAGCGTTGAGGGGTTAAGAGTTGAGGTGCATGCTGTTGTGATGCTCATTCCGACAGCTAAATAAGGATCTATTTGTAATACGCTGTAGTGTTTACGTGTTAAAAGTAGAAGGCACTTATTTTTATAATAAAAAGGCGGTTTTTGAAAATTGACTTTAATTAAAAAAAACCTTTTTTGAAAATTGATGTGAATTGTGTGATACCTGACTTACGCTGTACAATAATGGAAATTTTGGAAATTGTGTATCAGAGAAGTGACTTTAATAATTTCTATAATGTCCTTTAAAATTAATGAAAAATTCTAAGCAGAGCTCATTAGCATTTATATCTAATAACGGAAAACAGGAGTTGGAAATTGGAATCCCCAGATCGCCGCAGAACTGTGTAGTAGTTTCAAGCTCCTTAGAGCATCTAGAGAGAGCAGAGTCCATCACACCTAATGTATCTCGTTTCCTGCCTCAGCGGAGTCAGGGACACAGCACACAGGGCTTCAGTCAGCCTTTTTTTTTTCTAATGCACCTATTTACAGTAATGTAGTAAAGGGTTTGGTGCTGGAGTGTGTGTGTCTGTGTGTGTCTGTGTGTCTGTCCTTCAGGAAAACACCTTCAACTGAGAAACTGAGCATCATTGAATGTCCCTGACGTGACTACTAGAACATTAAAATCCCCAAGAGCAGGCTTTGAGGTTCACAAAAAAGGGCCTGTGGAAAGCGTAGTCACCTTTACCAGGCCAGAGTGGACTTTGGACCACAACCCAGCTGCACAGGAACTCTCACAGCCGAAGCCTTCACCGTGTGCAGACTGACAGACAACGGAGCGTTGGAGGGAAGGAGGGAACTCAGGAAAACCTCACAGAGGCAGTGTGAGACCAAAGGGAGACAGAGATGTTGCTTTGTTTTCAGAGTTAGCACGTGAAAAGTTACTATTTAATTCACCAGTGTTTACACGGTGTAGTGGGAAAAGGATTCCTGGACTTGATAACCAAAAGGTCTGGCACCAGTTTCACCCTGGCCCTTCCAGCCCAGTGACCCGGGACAAGTCAAGCCTCTGAACACCTCCTGTGTCAGGGCCCCACGCGTGACAGTAGCACAGGGACTTTGCAGACTGCCCACTGATACCAGCGAGTACGTCAGCGATCGCGCTGGGCGTCAACTGTCAGGCGAGGACGGAGGGAAGGTCAGAGGAGTCAGGGAGTTCCGCGAAGGACAAGCCCCTCTGGGGACGGCTGCGTGGAGAAAGGGCCTTGTCTGAGGGCAGGGTTCCAGCAGGCGGAGACGGCTCGGGAAACGTCTCAAGGAGAGTAACACAGGCACTAAGTAGAGCACAGATAGGGCCTCTGCCAGGAGCAGCAGGTCAGTTGCTGTATTCAAGAAACGTCTGCTTGGAGAACTTCGGCATTTATCGGGAAACGTTTGTTTGGCTTCTCGCAGTGGCGTTTCCTGAGGATGTATTTGCTATCAAGTCAGTCACACTCGCTAAAATAAATAAGATCACACTCACTGAAGTTATGTAAACAAACATGTTCTTTCCTGCTTACATAAAGCGGCATTTTTGGAAGCAAGCGTCCAGGAAAGGTTGGCCCGGCTGCCGGGTGTCCTAGAGCCAGAGGGGCTGTCAGGAGAGTCCCGCGTCCGCAGGAACCGGCTGGTGCTGGACGCTCTGCTGCGCTGTGGCTGACCGGGCCCGTTACGTAGGGGGTGGCTGTGGCGTAAACGTGGCATCGGGACCCCAGGGTGCAGTGCGTGGTCCCTGCAGCGCGAGCTCTGAGTAGCTCATTTTTGTGGCCACCACACGCATCCCGTGGAATTTTACTTCAGGGATCCTGTTTCTTGACTCTAGAAATCCTATTTGGTTCTTGTTGTTTTCCAGTTCTCTGCTTATTGTTTTCATTTTTCACTTGATTCCTTGTGCATGTTGAGCATGTTGCAGCAGCCATCCCGTGTCCTTGTCTCCTAGGGCTTCGTCCTCGCCATCGCTGGGTCGGCCGGATGTTTCTTCCCTGGCTGTGACGGCAAGTGAAACCATCTTTCACGTGTCTGGAAATGTCTCACTGGCTGCTACACGTTGCGAGTTTTATGTTTTTGAGTGTTAGATCTGTTCTGTTCCTTCGAAGAGTGTTACCATCTTTCTCTGGCAGGCGGTTGAGCTACTTGCAAATCAGCATAAGCTTTTGAGGCTTGGTGTTTCAGCTTTTTGAGGAGCCTGGAGTAGCCTGTCTTCAGGGAGGGTTTAGCCTGGTACTGAGGTGTGGCCCTGGGGTCTCTGTTGAGTGCCCTGTGTGTGGCCAGTGGGAGCTTGGACGGTCCCAGGTGGGCTCTGCTTGCAGCGCCCCGGAGTGATTCTTTCCCGAAGTGATCGTTGCCTAGACTCACGGGCTTGCGCCCTGTGCCGCACAGGTTGGCGTCAGCCAAAGACCAGAGGGGTCCTCTGTACGGATTTCAGGAGCTCTTTTTCTATCCACCCCCCCAGCGCTCTAGCCCCCAAATTCTAGCCACTTTGGCCTGCTCAGAGTCAATACAACCACCAGACTCAGTTTGTCCAGTTTCTGAATTTGTCTGGCTGGAGTGTGTGTCCAGACCCTGTGTCTCCTCGTGGGAGGCCTGGCGGCTCTGGTGAGGCCTGGTGTGTAACTGAACGCCAGAGCCCAGGCAGTGGTTCAAGGTGACCGAAGTCTAGCACGTAGTCAGGGGAGGCCTTTTTCCATGTCTGGCTTCTTCAAGAGCACGAGGCTGCGGTCTGCTCCGTCTGTTCCACGGAGGCCACGCTCGGCGCTGTCTCTGTGTGTTGGCCCCTTCTCTGCTGCCTCCCGAGCTGCAGCCGTCTCTGCTGACCCAGGCCCTGCTGTGCCTGAAGCCTCTGGCCACACCGGCCAGGTAGGACTTCTCCTTCTGCTCTTCTTCACCTGCTGTCTTCTAGTCGGGCTCCTCTCACGTTCCGACTTGTTTTATATATTCTGTGTGTTTGATAAAGCTAGAGAGAATGGAATAGCCTTTCTCTCCTGTCTCTCAGAGCACTTAGCACAGTGTTACATGCGTAGAAGGAATAAGTTTCTTCCAGGAGAACGAGTGACACACTCTCTCCCTCTCTGTCCTTCCCTCTCTCCCTCTCTCTCTCTCTCCCCCCCATATATATACACACACATATATGTATATTTTCCCCCCTTCAACTGCTGTCCACGCAGCTGGCTGTTGGAGCGTCCATGTAGAGCATCTCTGTTATATGCAGGAGAGAAGCACCTGGGAGGAGCCTCAATGTGTGACCTGAGCCCTCACGGTCCAGGTACCAGCCTGGCTTGTAGCATTTAGAGATGGGGACCCCTTTCTAATGTCAGAACTCGTGCAGCGCTCCGCTTGAGTCCCCTACGCCCAGTGGCATCACTCTGGGTACGGAGGATGACACACTTCGGCTGCCTCTGCGGCCCCGGCTGGAGCTGCATGAGCGGCTGTGCTTCGTGCTGATGCTGCGTCACCCGACAGGGGACCCGGCACCTGCGTACGAAATGGTGCGGAGTAAGTGAGTTACACCAAGTAGTGAAATCGGCTTTAGTGTCCTTGCAGGCTTTCGGTTAGGCCAGCGGTCAGCAAGTGTTTCCTGTGAAGAGCCAGAGGAAACATTCTTGGCTCTGCGGCCACACGGCCTGTCACAGCCGCTCGACTCTGCCCCGGAGTGCAAAGGCAGCCACAGCAGTGTGTGAACAAGTGGGCCCGGCCCGACTGCTCGCCCAGTATTCCTTGTTTACAGAAACGGCCAGCGGGCCGGGCCTGAGCTGCGGGCTGCAGTCTGCTGACCTCAGCACGAGGCAGGGAAAGGCCGAGAGCGCGGCAGAAATTCATGAAGCGAAGCGGGAGCCCCGAGTCAGCCCCGCGGGTCTAAGCAGCAGCACAGCAACCTGGACCAGCGCCTCCCGCGTTATTGGACTAACGTGCTCTGACGGCTGCCTCCTCATCCGCCGCTCTGGCCTTTGTTGCTGTTCCTTAAGCCAGCAGCTCCCTTGCTAGAAATCTGTCTTAAGTACAGAAATCTGGAGGGGACGCCTCGAAGTGTTATTTATCATAACAGGAATGCTGGAAGCAGAAGCAGCGTGGCTGTGGGCCGTGGTGTGTCGTGGGTGGAACAGGCGGGGCTGGCGTGCGGTGGGGCTGGCGTGCGGCGTGCCTGGCGTGCGGCGTGCCTGGCGTGCGGTGTGCCTGGCGTGCGGCGGGGCTGGCGTGCGGCGGGGCCGAGCGCTCAGGAGCAGGCTCGGGGCCGGAGGATGCGGGCTCAGACTTAGCTCCGTGGACATGCTGTGCCCCCAGCACCCCTGCAGGGAGGCAGCCCCGGCGCAGGCTCCTTCCGTGTCTGTCCTTGCAGGGGAGCCCGTCAGCAGGGGCAGGGAGGGGTCCCCGCCAGGCTGTGGGTGCTCTTCCTCAACCGTGAAGGTCCGTTGTTTAAAATGTGAGCGTAAATTAAGCTTGGCCTTCTGACGCACAGGTCTGCACACAATTGAATATTTGAGGGAAATTGGGAACGATTTTGATCGAGTGTCGCATTCAGATACTGTCTTTTCAGATCTCCTGTATGCGAATCAGAAGGAGGAGCAAGGTACCAGCAGGAGCAAGGTACAGCTCAGGTGCTTTTTCTGGAGAAGAAAATGCAGATCTAGACCCCCAGACAGGCTGGGCTGCAGTGTGTACACACACATGCACACACCCATGCACGCACACGCATGCATGCACGTGCCCTCGCACCTTCTTCAGGAGGGCAGTGCCCCCTCTCTGTGCAGCCCAGGCCATGGGCTCGTTTCCAGCTGGGCCCTCGTGACCAGCAGGCTGAGGGCGGGGGAGTCGGTGCCCCGGCTGGGTCAGGCCGGGCTGCTGGCGGCGGCCCCCTCGGTGTGTTGTCTGGAGTTCCTATCTGGCTCGAGCCGTGCTGCGGAAGGCCCCGATGGCTGCAGGTGGACCAGTGTGCACGTGACCTCAGGTGGAGGCAGCTCAGCCCCTGGGCTCTGGAAGAGGACTTTGAATGTTTGGCTTCATAGTTTACTGTTTTTCCCCTTACTGTAGTAAACTTGGGGTTTGATTTTTTAATGGGAAATGTGGGGAAACAGCCTCCTGAAAGGATCAGACCTACCGAAGTGCCGTGAATTGAGTGAGTCCAGGACGCCGTGAATTCGGAGAAAGTGAGCTCATCCTCACGTTGTGTGTTCAAAGGGGAATTTCAAAGAATGAGCCCTGAAGGGTTTTCATTCCCTGGGTTAGTTGCTTTCGGTCTGTTCCCTGTGGGTTCGCGGCTTGCTCGCCAGTGAGCGTGCAGCGGAAGCTCAGGCTTCCCACAAGGGTAGAATGAACGTCTCCTCTGTTAAAGCCTGCGCCTGGCATGGCCGACCACACCCGTTCTCCACCGGAACATCCCCTGCACCGCCAGGCACCGGGCCGTCCCGCGAGGGCAGATCAGGGAGCGAGGCTCTCGGCGCTGAGTCTGAGCCCGCGTCGCTTCTGGGCTCAGGCTGCCCCGCGAGGGGAGGGGCGACGAGTGAGGATGGGTCTGGTGGTAGGAGGTTTCTTTTAAATTAGGTACAGATGTGAAATACTCAGATTTTGTGTTCCCTTGGTGTGGGTTGCTCCAGATGGAAACCCTCCCTATGAGTCTCCATGGCTAAAGGCACTGAAGAGACCCCGATGGTCGGAAAACCCTCCTGGATGCTAAAGGCCAATAAAACGCTGCCCGAGATGTCCAGACAGCAAATTCTGTGAGGCAGTTAGTGGACGCTGCCCGGACTCAGCAGGCTCGATGTTTTCTAGTTTGTATTCTCTGCTCTGGTTTAAAACTCGATTTGCAAAGGTGGAAACAGACCGACGGTGCCCAGTCTGGGCCTCCCTCCGTGGGTGCTGCTCTGAGCAGACCTGCGGGGCTCCTCTGTTGGGGTCAAACATCATAAACCTGGGAGGGCTGGCCCAGGGGTGCCGGAGGGTGCCCGCTGGCCACCGTGTGTGCTTGTGGTGTTGGTAAGACGGGAATCCTTTCAGCTCTTCTGTTGGGGCAGCTTTCTGTTCTTTGGACGTAACTGTGTGGTTGGCCCTTCGGGTAAAAAGAGTTGTTTTCTGTGGGACCACCTTTACACCGGCTCTCAACTAAAATGTCACTTTCCTGCCGCAGCAGTGGCGTCAGCAGCCGGTATGCGGATGCCTCGGGGCGGGGGAGTGTGCCAGAGGCACCTGGCGTGGTCGGTGCTTTGCGGCCCGCCCTCCATGCTTGTTCTCAGTGCGTGTTCTCCCCTGCGTCTCCGGCTGTCCTTCCGCGCCGTTCCCTTCTGCTGTGCGGACCTGCCTGAGCATCTCCCGTCACGAGGAGTGGAACAGCCTGCACGGGTGTCCTGTGGTTGCTGTGGCAGACTGCCACAAGCTGAGTGGCTCAGAACGGCACAGTTGTTCTCTCTTGCAGTGCCAGGGCGCCAGAATCCTAAAGTCAAGGTGCTGGCAGGGCTGGGCCCTTCTAGAGGCTCGAGGGAGAACCCGTTTCCTTTCCTTTCTAGCTTCCAGAGGCGCCTGTGCTCCTGGGTGCGGCCCATGGTAGCGTCACATCTCTGATCTGTGGGACCCCAGTGGTGACTCTGGGCCCACTCAGTGACACAGATGACCTCCCGTCTTGGGATCCTCAACCCGCCTCCAGAGTCCCCTGGCCACGTGAGGTCGCATAGTTGCAGGTCTGGGGGTGTCATCATGCCTGGCGCGGTCCCCACCCTCTCTCGCTACAGAGACTGCCGGCATCCCCTCTGCACACGCACACGCACACACATACACACACACACACACGCCCTGCCCCGACGTGAGGGCAGCCCCATCCCGTCTCCTCTCTCAGGTGCTGGTGGTGTCTCATGCCAGTGTGGTCTCTTCTCCCGCCCTTGTCCTCACACAGAGCCAGCGGCCCCCTGGTTGCTGTTGGGCGTGAGGCCTGGTGTGCCCCGGGCTGTCGCCATCTGCTCTCATGACCGCTCAGCTCCCTCCTGCTCAGCCTCTCTGCAGGCCTGGCTCGGCCACGCCCGGTATGACGCACCCCATCCTCTTGTCACCTTGGACACTTGCGTCCGGTGGTGGCCCTCCCTCAGCTACTGGGTGGTGGCTGCACAGCGGTGACTTTGAGCCACAGACCCAGTTTTCCAGCTGCTGCTGGTCATCTCTGCACAGTAGCCTGTGTGGCACCCACAGGCCACTCCCACTCGGCGTCTCCACCACCAGACCCGCGCTCGCTTTCCCCCGGCCACACAGCTGCATCGGCCCCTCCCTGCTCTAGGTGAGCGCCGATAGCACCACGTCCCGGCTCCCCCATCGGACCTGTGCTCCTGGGAAGGCGGGTGCTTCTGGGAGAGGTAAAAGGGGGACCCAGGCCCCAAAGAAGATGGTCAGCGCTGCTGCCCGCGTTTCTGAGACAGCCGGTCCTGAGGACGACTGTCACTCGCTCAGGCAACTCATCCTCTGTGCACCTGTCTCGGTGGGCGAGGCCGGGTCAGGGCACGCGTCCATGGCTTGTGGTCCAGGCAGCCGTGGCTGGCTGTGAATGCCTTTTGTTGGTTAGAATAAAGGAAAAGTTCGACTATTGAAAAAAATAGTTTTAGCACCTGTTTGTAAGGGCAGAATTTGGAAGATTCTCGTGTGTGTGGTGTATAAAATCTGCTGTTTGTCCATATGGATTTGAGAATATGAAAAAACTCGGTATTTTTTCCCACTTTAACTTGGCAAAACATTGTGCTAGACTAGGAGCCCCGAGTCCTGCTCTGGCCGGCCCCTCTCCTGCAGCCGCAGCTGTCTGGGTTCTGATGACCGTTTCCTGCTGTGGCCAGGCCTGGCGGGCTTCTCCCTCCTGTGTTGGTTTCTGCTCAGCCCGGCCCTCACCTGCTCCAAAGGCCCGAGCTAAACTCGCCCTAATCCTCCCACGAGGGCTGTTTCCAGCCAGGACCCTGGCCACGACAGTGGCTTCTCCGTGGGCCATTTCACCAGTGGGCTTTTCAGAGTTACCTGCTGTTCCAGATCGGGGTGGCCGAGGCGTGAGGATGGCCTGCGGTTCCCTAGGCCCCAGCTCTTACCCAAGTGCCAGCCCCCTGCCCTCTGTCCTCCCTCCCGTGGCACCTGTCACCCTCCTGACATTAATGAGGACACTTAGGTGGTTTTCATTGGCAACTCCCAGGATGGAAGCTTCTGGAAGTTGGGGCTGTGTTGTGGTTGAACTCTCTGGCGGTGTCCTTGCGCTCACAGCAGACCTGCTGCAGGGCAGGCACCACTAACACCGCTGAGTGAGCGAGTGAAATGCATGCGTCGGGGGGTGAGCCAGGAAAATACACTCGTTTTCCACAGTGTGCCTACCAACGGCTTTTCCTCCCCACAGCTGCCCGGCCGCAGGTACCAGCCCGGGTACAACGCTGACGTCGGTGACAAGTGGATCTGGCTGAAGTGAATGGCCGCCCTCGCCCGCAGCAACACGGCGATGAAGCAGCCCTGGTCCGCCGGACTCCCGTGGACTCCGCGTAGCTTAAGATGGGGGGTGGGGGGTGCGGGGAAGTAAATGATCCCAAAATTGCACAGTAGAAGAAATGGCAGCAAAACGCAGTCTGCCCTGTGGTGTGGTTAACGCACTTGGAAGAAACAACTTCCATTAAAAGGTTTTGGAACCTTCTAGATTTATTTTGGAATGGCCCATAATGATCACTAGAGAAAAAATGGATCTGTCATGGAAGCTGTCGTTCCGGCACGGTCGTTCTGTGTGTACGTCGTTTCTCCAGACTCTAAGAAATAAAATTGTTTCTGTGGAACTTCTCCTGAGTATGCGTCTGCACACGGGCATGTCACAGCAGCACGTGTGCACGCACGGACATACGTGTGTGCACGCACGGTGCACACCGGTTCCCGCCGTTCGATTTGGTGTGGTTTGTGCCGTTCAGACTTGCAGTGCTCTTTGCTTTGGTAATCTGATGGCTGCATTAGGGCAGAAAGGAAAAAAGTGAAGAAGAAACACTAAAAAGAGGAAGAAAATTATCACAGATTCACAGAACAATGTGTTTGTTTTAAAAGAAATTTTAGAGAAGGGCCCTGTGGTCACCGTGCTCAGCTGGTCTCAGAACTCCTTTCTCTGACGGGAGATTCGAGCTGAGTGTGTTGCTGGGATAAGAGGCAAAAGCAAAACAATGTGTTCTTTTTTCACTCCCCAAAATCAAGTTGTCAGTCGAGAATGAGAAACGGGAAAGCAAAGCGCGTTTCCTCACTCACCTCCGTGGGGACTTGGAAGGCCAGAGCAAGCCGGCCGCGGCTCCGCGCTTCCCCGGCGGCTGTTGGCCGGGTGGCCCGCAAACCGTGTTTTCTGCTGTGGAGCTGCCCTGCTTCCCGTGTGGTGGTTCCTGGCCACGCGTGGCTGTTTGAATTAATCAAAATTTAATACACTTGAAAATTCAGTTCCTTAGCTGCACTGGCCATGGTTCAGGCTCCCAGCAGCTGCGTGGGCAGTGGTTTCGGCTTTGGGCAGCGCAGGAGAGACCGTTCCACCATCATAGGAGATTCTGTTGGGCCTCGCGGCTGTGGAGCCCACTCAGGAAAGACGCACGCCGCTGCCCCTCCTGTCTGACCTTCCCGCCTTCCCTTTGCCTCCTTCCCTCCCTCCCTGGGTGCCGCCCTCTCTCTATCTTCCTTCCTTCCCTCCCTCCCGGCCCCCTCCCTTCGTTCCAATTAAAGTTTCCCAGCAGTTTTTGAGTTGGAGTCCAGATTTAAGTGACTGAAGTTTTACATCTCACTAAGAAGCCAGTGGCTTTAATCATTAAATGAAAGCGCAGCTGGGCACCGGGCCAGTCATGAAGTGTCTTTTGGTCTGAGCACCTCACAAACCCATTACGGAGAGGAGGAAGGAGGAAGAAAAACATCTTTAATTACTTTGGATGTTCCTAATGCCTTTGGCCTTAACGAGCTAGTTGTTTACTTAAGCCTTGACGGCGGTGCTGGTGTGTCCTCAGTGTGGTCAGGACAGTCGGAGGGACCAGGCTGCCCAGCTAGGCCCGGTCCCTGCCCGCATCGTGTGGGCTCTGGGACGCTGACACTCACCTGCACAGGTGTCTGGCCCCGTGTGGTTTCAGTCCCGGGTGGGGTGTGAAGGCTTCGGTCCGTGGTGCTGAGGAAGTTCATTTGTTCCTTTTTCTGGTGTTTCCCAGTTTGTTGGACAGAGCAAGGCAAGTAAACACTGTCCGAGTCTTCTCTCTAAATCGAACCCTGAAGACGTCAGTAAATGCCCCACTCTTATTTCAGAACAGTACACGGTTGAGTTTCACAAACATGCTTACAGCCCTTAACAAAATAACCCAGGGTCGAAATAAAACCGTGGATTTTTGATTTTCTGCGCTGGAATTGTCAGTGCTTTGAAGACCAGGAAATAAGCATGTTGTTGCAACAGTATGGTTTGCGTCTGCGTTTTATTCTTAATAGGCTTGTGTTCACAGGCTTGAGAATTTTGTGTTGAAGAGAAAGTCCTTGTTTTTCCCTAGAGCATCTTTCCGTTCTATCAGATTTTACAAGGAAATGGTTAAGAACACTGAGCTTCTCAGAGGAAGTTACCTGCAGTGACTTACGTCCACCTCAGCGAAGGAGGGCATGGTGGGCAGCGGCAGGTGGCCCGGCGCCCATGTCCCGCTGCACCGACCACCGGGCAGGATGGAGCTGCCGCGAGCAGCCCCCTCCGCCGCCGAGGTGTGGCAGGAGCCCCAGGTCTGAGCGCCCACCCTCAGTCCGCTGTGCTCCAGCGCTCCAGCGTGATTCCAGCGCTGGGGTCTGTAAGACGACAGAGTGAGAGAAGCTCTTGTGTGGCTTGACGTGCGTCCCCCTTTTTTGGCCACTGATTGGCTTGGAATGGTTCTGTCTTGTTTGCCAGCTGGGGTTTTCTGGATTGGCCGTTGAGAGCAGAGAGGCAGGCGGGCGGCTGGTGAGAAGCGCAGTCCACGCTCACACCGGTGCGGGTCCACAGGAGCTAGGGTTGGGCAGGGTGGGGAGGAGGGAGCGAGGCAGTCACTGCCCCCTGCGTTGGGGCGTGGAGAAGAAGAGCCTGAGTAGCAGCCGCCACCGGCCGGTCGGAGTGCGATGCTCGGAAGCACGTGCCCAGGTGACGTGGGGCTGTACACCTACGTGTAAACACAAGCTGGGACCTGAGCCTCTGCTTTAGGGAAGTCACAGGGCAGAGACCAGGGGGCAACTCAGCATTCACCCTCCCCCCAGGGATCACCCGATGCTTCCTCGACTTGTACAAGGGCAAGTGCGTTTTAGAAGGGCCCGTCCATGACCTGAGGGTGAGGAGCCCTTCTCAGTAGAGTGGTCTTGGCCTCTGTCCCCCCGCCGGGAAGCTGGACTCTGCTAGTCTGGGTGTGGGGTCCCACCTTGGATTAATTGCACAAGGCTGGGAGCTGCGGTTTCAGACGGGTCCCTCTGGTGTTCTCTGCGTGATAGACTGAGGCAGACGTGCCCATGAAAGAGGCGCTTTCAGGATTCTTCCAACAGGCAGCCAGATGCAGTCAGATTTTGTCTTTAACCGTGAATGAGTTTGCTCATTTGCATATACTATTGCCTTAACAGTTATGAAATTCCTAATTTAAAAATTGTTCTAATAAGGGTAAATTTTTCATATGTGAATGCTTTAAAATTCTGAAGCTTGCTGGTCAGACCCCGTTGCTGCTCGCGTTTGGGACGCACCCGTCGTGGGGCTGTGTAGTTTCATGGAAGAAGCATTTTTATAATGAGGCTGTGCCTAGCGATTATATTAAAAACCCAGCTTTTAATTTTAAAAGGGCATTTCCTCTGGCGCGCTGCACGTGGTAGTGCCTGTCCTGCCACACAGCGAGTGTCGCAGGCCTTGTGTCCCAGGCACGGTTCTCAGCAGTGGCCGGACGCGGCAGGCAACGCAGGGCTGGGACGGCCACGCAGGGCCAGGCGCAGACACAAGCTCCGCTGTGGGTTGTTTGCTTGTGGAAACCTGAAACGCTATAGGACTGGAGCCCAGCAGTGGGCCGAGGTGTCGGGTCTGCGGAGGGCCTGGCCTGAACTCCAGGGCACCCCACGTGCCCCGCTGGAGACCTTGGGGCTGAGGAGGGCGGAAGCTGGACGTGCGCATGAGGGGAGGGGCAGGGAGGCTGCACTGGGTCACCTGCGCCAGGTGCGCTGGGAGAGGAGGACCCAGAGTCGCGGCTGTCGTGGCCTTGGGAGGACCCGGGCCGACAGGTGAGCTGAGGGCTGGTGGGCTGGATGCCAGGGCCTGGGAGCTGAGGCACGAAGGAGATGACTAGAGAGTGTGAATCCATTAAGTTGGATTTTCTACTACACAGCGTCACTGTGACCTCACTGCCTACCAAGGAAAAAAAGCAAAGAGTTTAAACGCTTTTCTTCCCTGCTCCTGGTTACGGAGCTTTGTTCTGTTCGGGAAGCAGGAACAGGACGGCGGCGTCTCCACCCCTCTGCCCTCTCCCGGGGCCCGGAACGCGGGACTGGCGCCGAGTGTTCGTCCTTCAGACTCCGAGACAGAGGCCGAGCCTCCGAGCACCAGTCGTTGTCCTTGCTCTGGACATTGCGGCGTCAGCACGCAGTTCGAACTCTTCTGTAGAAGTCTGGAGACTTGAAGAGTGATCTTAGTCTTGCTGCTCTAGACACAGGGTGTGGAGCCAGCAGGACCCCAGGCGAGGAGGGACGAGCGGCTGGTACGTGACCTCGGCCTGTGTCCTGCGACGGGGCGCTCACACGTTCGCACTCCGGAGGAGCGGTCGCCCGCGAGTGGTGACCGCGTCAGTCTTGGTGTTTGGGTTTTGTGCAGCTTGCGTGTGCCGGTGGGGATGAGCTGACCCGTGTCAGTGTCAGCCTTGGGGCCCCGGGGACTCGGCACCGCCCGTTGCTGGGCCGGCTGTGTATGGCCGCAGGGCGGCAGCAGGCGGGTTCCAGAACTAGCCTTGGAAGCGGCGATGGTGACGCCCGGAGCGGCCTGGCAGGCTTTCCTACTGCATGACTCCCAGTCCCTGTCCGGAAACTGGCCCCTCTTCCTGGTTTTTGCCAACTTTCCCCTACCCTTTCCTGGGCGACTGGTCCCTGTCGTCAGCCCTGCCGTTTGGGCTGCGCGGCTTCCTCCCTCAGTGAAAGGCGGTTTCACTGATACCCTGTCTAGCAGAGGAAGATACCCTGTCTAACAGAAAATAAGGGAGATAAACTCACAGCGCAACTACCCTTTGTTCAATTACAACACCTGTGGCCCAACTCGGTCCCTCTGAGCGTCCTCCTCATCCTTGCAGAGCCCTGAGCACACAGCAGGGTGCAAGCTCCCCGCTCCAGCTCTCTGCCTCAGTTCCCGCCAAAGGGCTCGGGTAACCCAGCCTCGCAGAGAAGGAAAGAGAAGTAGAAAGCTCCCTGACATCTCGCGTTCTCTGCTATCAGTCTGCGGAAGCAGAGGGAAAAAGTCACTTTTACCCTTGAAAAGCACCAAGCGACCTTCGTCCAGCTGCCCGGCACCCCCTCCTTTCCTGTGTGCCCCTGCACTCTTGCTCACTCTCTCTCCAGCTCTTTCTTTCTCAGGAAAGCAAAATAAACTTTCTTTCCTAAAAGTTCTACTGAACTTTCCTGAAAGTTCTACTCGCGGTGTGAAAATTCCTTCTCCAGCCGGCCGTGAGCATTTGCAGGTTTCCACCCTGATGGTAAAGGACTGGACACGCACAGCCTTGCAGCCTCCCGTTAGGGGTACTCTGCCCGCCCCTTCTCTGGTCCCTCAGGTTGGAGTCCAGGTCGCACCTGACCAGAGCCGTGTCCGCAGGTGGGGCGGCATTGAGATCCCAAACTGGAGTCCCTTGTCCGTTGGCCCTTGGTTTGCAGCTGTTGGCCACCACCCCCCCGCAAAGACCGCAGTTATAATGAATCAGTTCCCCTCACCTGCCCCGACTTCCCCTCCTGCCCTGGTCTATGCTGAGGCCCCGGCAGGCTTCACGGCCATGTTGACACACAACAGCGACCCAGACGTGGTGGCTGCCCTGGACAGACGTCTGGCGAGCCGTGTGTATTCAGCCTGCACCTCACGCGCCTCCCTCCCTGTCCCCGGTTCGCAAAGAGCCGCCTTTGGGAGACAGGCGGAGGATCTGGGCCGGGAGGAGCTGCCCCGCTGGTCTTGCTGCAGCAACTCCTAGACGTCCCTCGTGAGCCAGACCTTGGTAAGGACCAGCTCTCAGCCCAGGACACACCGGACATGGTATTCCTGGTCCTGTTCCGGAGACTTCTGTGCTGTCCTGAGATTTGAAGCCCAGGCAGTGGTCAGCAGACCTTGCACGGCTGGCTGTCCCGGCAGTCTCCACACCCGCCTGGCCCCTTCCTGTTCTGCAGAAGGAAAGTCGGGTCCTGCCCCAGCCCCAGCATGTTGAGGTTGCTGAGACTCTCTGCCCGGGCGGTTTTTGCACAGTGCATCTCCAGTGTCTGTAGACCTCCCCTGGAGCCTGCTGGCAGGTAAATGCAGGAAGCACGATGCTGTTGAAATGAAACGTGGGAACTTGCTATGCACCAGCCAAGGCCCAAATTAAAAAGAATTCCTCTGTGAGGGGAAAAGTCAGTCTTGCCGGGAGAATGTAATTTAGACGCAGAAAGAATTCTAGCTGCCCAGAAATCCCTGTTGCAAAAGGCACCGTGAACCGCTCCTGGGAGGAGACGTTTCTGCCCAGGGCTGGGATAGGCCGGGTGGGTGTCCACAGAGAATATTTCCAGTTTGCACTAAGCTGTCTCCCCCTGGCTGCAGCTTGAGGCCTCTCTGCAGGTGGGGCTCTGCCCGGCCACTCCGGTTTGGGTGCTCCCAGCTGGGTGCTTGGTGGTTGGGGCTGCACCCACGGCTCTCACCGCCACACGACCCCCCGCCTGCCTCCCGCTGCAGCTCCCAGAACCTCCGCGAGCGGGTGAGCGGCCGGGAGCGCCACAGGGCTGGCCGGGCCAGATTCCGCCCTGGCAGGCCTGCCGGATCGACCCTAATCACACGGGGTGGCTGGAACTGAGACTCAGGCCCCACAGAGCCCGGCAGGGTGACAAAAGGTTGTCCAACTGGTGCAGGGAGGAGTGTGGCCCATGCATCTCGAGCGTCAGCTGAGAAGTGTGCAAGCTTCACGGAACACGCGTCCTCAGAGCGCAACGAGTCACATCGGTGGTGGTTCAGCCGTTAAGTTGGAAGAAATACTGCTCAGTGGAAAGACTTTCCCGTGCAGGTCACTGACTTTTTCAGAACTTCGGTGGCTGCAAGCTGGGGACGCCAAGCATCCAGATGTGGGGAGAATCCTTGGGACCCAGAAAGTCAGGACTCAGCTGATGGTGCCGCTCCCTCCCCAGGGGGCTGTCGTGAGCCCCACGGGTCCCACATACGTGGAAAGAGTGTCTGGGGTCCACAGGGTTTCAGCCCCAGGGGCCTTCCGGAAACATACCAAAGATGCGGTTTATTCCAGCCAACCCGGCGGGGCAGCTGCTGCAGCGTCTGTGGCTCTGCGGGGTGAGAGAGCAAACACAGGTCACCCAAGCTCGTACCTGTCCACGGAAGTGACGCTGCTCAGTGCAAACCCGTGCCCTGGGCGGCCGCTCACTGGTTCCAGTGTTTCTGACATGGCTTAAAGCATTTCTATTCTTGCCACACTTTTTGTTTGCTTTTATAATTTTAAGAAAAATCCCGTTTTTTTGGTGAAGATTATACAAACTCATTGTAAAGGATTTGAGCCATGCAGAAAAATTCAAGAAATGGTGGGGGGTGTTTCTAAAGTCTAAAGTTTCTAGACCAGGAAAGGACTTTCTCCACATCAGCAAGAAAGAAACAGGGGTCCCAGCTGCGAAGGGGCAGGGGCGGCAGGCCAGTGATTCAGAGACGACATCCGGGAGTTTCCAAGCACGTGAAACAGAAGATTGCAAACTGAAGCCGTGGGCGGCTGTCTTGTGCGCCTGCACCTGGCCACGGGAAGCTGGAGAGCAGCTGTCTAGAAGGTGCCGGCGACAGGCCGTCCTGGACGCGGCGGGAGCGCAGGCCAGAGCCACGGTTCCGTTTGTTCACTTGCCCCGAGCAGGACGTAAAGCCCAGAGCTCAGCAGTGGAACCCAAGGAAGGGCCGCGTCTCGCTCAGGCGTCTCCCGTGAGCTGGAAGTGGGTCCTGCTCCCCCGGCACCTGAGGAACCCGCGCTGAAGCTCCGCCGTTGAGAACGGGGGTGAGAAACCTTCTGCGAATTCGTTCAGCTCTGCAGCCATAGGGGTCTGTCGCAGACGTCCCGTTCCAGGCAGAAACAGCCGTAAGTGGCGCACCCAGCGATGTCCCAATAAAGCTTTATTTACACAGACAGACAGCAGCTGCGGTGGCCCCCGGGCCGCAGTGTGCTGGCCTCTCCTCCCACACGCCGGCAGCTGCCGTGACGGGCAGAGAGTGGACGGCAGGAAGGCCTTGCCGTGGCTCTTCACCACGTAGGCCCGGAAATGACACCCGTCACCACACCCACGGCCCATGGGAGGCTGAGCCACGTGGTCCCGGTGTGGCCTCCTGAGCTGAATGTGGGTGACGTCAGCAGCGCCCAGCACATCCAGCAGTCTCGTCCTTGGTGTATTTCCCCACGTGGATTCCTACGCGGATCCATAGGGAGATGTGTCTGCTAAAAGGTGATTTTTAGAAAAATAGTAAAATCATGACTGTCATAGAAACGTAAAAAGGAAGCTGTGTTTGGAATTTATTCGACTCATTTATCAATGAGGGAATCAGGCAGGTGATTCTAAGGAGCGCCGGCGAGCAGCCACGCTGTGGGCCAGGAGCGTCTAAGTCAAGGTGCGGGTGGAGGCCGCGCCGGTCTCCCTGCAGGTGGGCACGAGAGTCCGGTTCCTACCGGACAGGACAGAGTGTCCCTGTCGCTGTGAATTGTTCTGTATTGCTGTCAGTGACCTGCAACTCAGAGCGTCTCAAGATACTTCGAAGACACGGCCAGACTAGAACCAAACAACCGTGAGTGCCTTCTAGCCGTGCAGCTTTCTGTTGCACCACACGGTTCTCTGCGTGTGTGAGGCTGTTGTCGCCGCACTGGGGTGTGAAGGGCGGGGGGCAGGGTCCACCCTGCACACAAGTCGCCTGTCCCCACCTGCTGGCGCTCAGGGGCTGCCAGGGGACTAAAGGGGGTGGCAGGAGACCAGGCCCCCCAAACCCCTCCAGCCCCTAGGGCCCGTCTGCCCCACGGGTTCCTACACAGGAGTGGGCCGCTGGGCCGAAGCCGCAGCAAACACACAAAACTCTGTCACCCTCCCCGCACGCAGGGCTCTGCCTTCCTGCACCGTCACTCCAGACCTGCGGCCCCTGGAAACCACGGGCCAGTGGGACATCGGCCTCCAGGGAGGCGGGGAGCCTGGGTTTCTTTGGCAGACGGGTTCTGTCCTGGTCTCAGGTTATCACTCGGGAGACAGTGCTTTAAAAACAGTCTGCAGCTCCCGCGACAAGCGGTTTGTCTCTGCCGGAGCCCTCTGGGCCTCCTGCCGCTGCAATGCCCGTCCTTGAGCCACAGGCTCTCAGGGCCTGGGGCAGGGGACCCTGCAGGCCACGCAGGCCCATAGCACACTCACGAACAGAGAACCCATGGGCACGTGGAGGCCGTCTCTCGGGGATGGGCGGGGCACCCCTGGCTCCCACGGGAGGCCATGGGGGGCTCGTCTGTGGCCACTTGGGGTGTGCAGGCCCCGAGCCCGGTCCCCACGACACAGAGAGCTGTTTGGCTGGGGACCTTATCCAGGTGTCAGCGTGGGGCCATGCACAGGCCACAGACGGGCACCTCAAACAGCAGACTCTCGTTTCTCTCTGTTTTGAAAGGCACAGATCTGGTGCCCCGATGGGGCGTCTTCCCAGCCTGCAGACGCCACCCGCTCTGCATCCTCACAGTGGGGCGGGAGAGAAAGCGCGAGCCCTGGCGCCCCTTCTCACGGGGCACTCACCCCTCCCGGCCACCCCTGACCTCGTCTAACTCCAGTCGCCTCCCAAAGGCCCCACCTCCAAATGCCGTCACCCCGGGGCTCGGGCCTCAACATGCCATCTGTGTGTGGGAGGGGAGCGTGGACAGGGCCAACACCGGCGCACGCAGTAGGCACCTTAACTCAGGCCTCAGACCGAGGCTGTCCGGAGGACAGGGAGGGCCTGGGCAGCAACACCAGGTGTCTCGGCCTCCACATGGCAGCGCCAGGCGGCTCCACACCTGCTCCCCTGCACACCTGTGTCCTGTCCACGTTCTCTTTCCAGAGGGTGTGAAAGTTCAGAGTCCAGCAGGGACATATGCGCGGAGAGAGGCAGGAGGTGGGAGGGATCCTTTGAGAACCTGGGGGTTGTTACACCAGCATTGGGTGCGTCAGGTTTCTGACTGTGACACCGTCTTGGGACGGGCCGCACAGGTGCACCCTTCCTGGGTCACCTCAGGAAGAATGTTAAAGTCACCTATAGCCCTGACACCCAGAGTGGTCACTGGTGACGTGGTGCTGGGTTTTGGTTTAATGGAGCCTGAGGAGTGCATCATTCATTCATTCATTCAACCGGGACCGTAGCCTGTTAACGTGTCAGGAACCGTCTGGGGACAGCAAGGATGGCAGATCTCCCTATCTGGCCGGGGCCACCCTTCTTGTGATGTCAGCAGTCACCCACGTTGTCCCCTGCCGTGGGCGGGGACGGGAGGAAGGAGGGTGAATTCAGACCCAGAAGCAGCTGGGCCCCGACCTGCAGAGACTCCTCTGCGCCGGGCCCCTCCCTGAGCTCGGTGTGTAGCGAGCCCTGCGTGGGCAGCAGGAGGGTGTCAGGTGGGAAGATGCTGGCAGACGTGGCTACCTGGTCCTCAACGCGTGGTCCCGACGCCAGATTTCCGCGTCTGCTCCGTGGGGGGCGACCCCACCTGCCCAGGCCCCGTGCCTGGGAGTGGGTGGTGCAGAAGGAAGGCGCCAGCACAGGAGCTGTTCGCGGGAACCTCTGGGCCTTAAGGGCTGTCACCCACCAAGGCTTAGAAAGCCCCGTGGTTCCCGGGAACGGCTTCGCTGCCACGTTCCTGCTCCGCCGTCTCTCCCCAGTGTGGGTGGGGAAAATGCAGGTGTGAGATTCTGTTTACTGGTGGAAAAGTGGCCTTGGCCACTTTCTTTGGCTTCTGTGCCCGGGCCTGTGCGGGAGGCTGGGCTGGGCCGACCCCCGTGAGGGTCAGGGGGACTCGGCAGGTCCTTGGCTCAGGCCTGGCCAGAGTGGGGGCAGCCGGGGGCTGTGGCCGCGGGGTTTGCTCCCCGTGTGGGGTGGGGCTGCAGCGAGCAGGGCGACAGGCGTGTGTTCCGTGTTCGGTCTTCCTTGGGAAGGTCTGTCTGGCTTGAGTTCCACGGTGTTTGCCTTTGGGCCACGGCTCTCGGAGGTGGCGGGGGGAACACGCAGCGTTGCAGGCGCGGGCAGAGCAGGAGGGCACATGCGCGTCTGTGGTCCCTCCTGACCGGGGAGGGACCCCCATGCCCCAGTGCAGGCACAAAGTGGGAGGCGACCTGTAATCCAGGCGCCCTTGACCAAGGACAACGAACAGGCCCGCCTGGAGCTGCCTGGATCAGCCCCATCTCGAGCCCCGGCCGTGACCAGCCCTGCGTCCAGCCGCCGGTTCCCCGCCCTGCGCTGCAGCCACCGCGCCCGGCTGCTCCCTGCTCACCTGCTCCAAAGGCTTCGTCCCACTGGGACCCCTGTGCTGTCCTGTCCACCAGCCACCTCCCTCCTGAGGGGCCCAGCTGCCCGGCTGACCCAAGACTGTGGCCCCAAGGTGGTTTCCTGTGTGGTTGTCCTCACGCCCTTACTGTGTCTCATGACTACTGGTGGCTGTTGACAGGTTTGTGTCTCTCTGGTGGTGGTGAGTGGTGGTGGTCTGGTGGTGAGTGTGGCGGGAGCCGGTGTCTTGTCCCCGGAGTTTCATGTCCACCCCTGTGATGCCCAAGCCTGGTGGCGCGACTCCTGGCGGGTCTCGGCAAAGATCTGGCATCAGGCTCGAGTCCGACCTCTGCCCCTTGCTGGCCGTGACCTTGGGCTCCCCACCTCGGCTTCCTTTCCTACCATGGACTGGGACGGGACCCCCTGAGCAACGGGGAGGGACGGAGCCGGACGCTGCCCTGCTGCTGCGGCCACCAGCACGGCCCCTCCCCTGTCCTGGCTGAAGGCGCAGTGGGAGCCGAGCCCCCGCTTCTGAGAGACCTGTGAGCTCCGCTGGTGACAGTCTCGGATTCTGGCAGAAGCTGGCGGCTGGGGTGGCCGCAGATGTTGGCAGTGGGAACAGAATGACATTTCCCAGAAACCGACAAGTGAGAATTTCTAAACTCAGGGAGAGGAAGTGAAAATTGGGAAGCAGCAGGGCGCTCGGGAAGCTGCGGAGATTCAGCGAGACAGTCAGCAGTTTCCAAATCCCCCCGCGCCGCTGGTTCGGGAAGGTGGCAGAGGTTCCCCTGTCATCAGAGAGACCTGGACGGGAGGACAGCACACACGGGCTGAAGGTGCTCTGGAGAAGGAAGAGCTGCCACCGACGGTGCACGCCCACTCCTGGCACACGCCTGCCCACGGGACACGCCCGATGGCACACGTGTACTCAGGACACACATGCATTCACGGCCCACGCCCAGGGGCCTGGTGACGGCGTGTTTTCCTTCCCCAGCCCTCTCAATTCAGATGCATTTTGCTTTCTCTGTCGCTGTGGTTTTCTCTTCCCGCTCCTAGCAGGGACTGGTGTGTGGCCCGTATCCATTTCTTCCGGGCTCTCTACCTGGGGGAGGCCTGGTCACCCCCCTGCTCTGCACAGGACCAGGCCCCGATGAGAGCCTGGGGTCCCGTCCACGTGACAAAGTCCAGGCCTCCTGCGTTCCTAGAAGCGCCAGCAGCCCGGGGAGTCCTCCCCACCCACCCCGCCAGCCCGTGAAGATGCGCTCTGCAGAGCACGGGGGCCTGCTGGGTGGGGCGCTGGGGGAGGCAGCAGGAACGAGAACGGAGCACCCAGCAAGGGGCCGGAGGCGGCCACTGTCTATGTGTCGCTCTCACGCTTCCCCTCACTTGCCTCTGGGCACCGTGAGACACCCGTGAGTGTGCTGACGTCCGCCTGCCCTGGGCTGGATCGTGCCCTGCAAAGTCCGGGTGTTGAGGCCGGATGGCCACGTGGTGGGTTAGCGGCTGGGCCTTGGGGGGACGGTGGGCACACAGGCTGCTCCCTCCTGCCAGGGTCAGGCCCTCGTGGAAGAGGCTCGTGCAGCCTCCTGCCCGGTGAGCACGCAGGGTCCTCCCCTCCGGAGGCTAAGTGCTGCTCCCGCCCTTGGCCCCGCCCCCAGCCCCACCCCGGTGCAGCCCTGGCCGGCCTCCCTGCAGCAGCCAGCAGAGGAGGAAAAGCCAGAGCTTGGCAGGTGGGCGCGGATCCAAAAGGGCTGAGGTTGCCCGAGGGCCCAATGCAGCAGTGCCCCGAACGACAGGGCAGGGAGCTCCTCCCCGCGTCAGGGGTCTCAGTGTCGCGATAGCGCACCCCCACTTACCCCACGTGGAGGAGTATGGCCTGAGGAGAGCGTCTGCGTGGGGAGCTGCTTTGGCAGTGGCAGTTTGGGGGCACATGCTGCACCCCCTCGCTGGGAGGGGCCGTGAGTTCATACCCAGGACGGTGGGTAGGATGCCGGCTCCCAAAAGATACCCCAACCCTGGGCACTGTGAATGGGAACTTATGTAAAAAGGGCTTTTGCAGCTGTAGTTTTGCAGCTGAAGGTTGGGAGATGACACCACCTTGGAGCAGAGGGAGCCCCAAGTCCAATGACAAGCGTCTTTATGAGAAGCAGGAGACACAGACACAGCAGAGTGACTCGGCACACGCCAGGGAAGCCTGGAGCCTCCAGATGCTGGAGAAGGCGGGAGGACCCTCCCCTAGAAGCCTCCGCGAGGACGTGGCCCTGCGGACACCCCCACCCAGTGAGCCACGCAGTTTGTGGTCACGTGTTGCAGCTGCCCCAGGGCACTGCTGTGCCCAGTGGGGGCAGGGACCCTGGCTTTTGGGTCTGGGGACGTTGTACAGGAGCAGGGTCCCCGGGGGGCCTTGTCACCCAGGAGAAAGGAGGGGGTGCCTTAGGGTGGTGCAGGGTACAGCATTCCCAGGGCTGCCCTGGGTGGCTCTTGCCATCCCTGGGGTGTGGCCCGTTTCCCCCAAAGCCCGAATTTCTCTGAGTTAGGCCCCTACCTGGCCTCCTGTGGTTCTGCGGGTGCCTGTAGTGACCCCATGCACGCTGGACAGCGGGCTCTAGCTGGGCGGATGCCCCGTCCGGGAGGATGCCTGTCCTGCAGCCCTGGGGTCAGACTCACAGGAGAGGTGTGTCCTTCGCATTAAGACATCTCTGCGGCCAGCAAGGTGGCCCTGGCCTGCCTCGATGGTACCTCGATGACACGGAGTCCTCCCCTGAGTCTGGGAGCTGCAGGGCTGTCCCCACCTCCTCCGCGGCCCAGCAATTCTGCTTTCGCGGGGCCTGGTTAGGAACTGCAGCTGCCAGCTCACAAGGACCCATCTGCGAGGAGGGAGACGGGCTTTCAGAGTATCTTGACAATAGGGAAGGAAATTGCAGGAAATGGAAGAAATGGCAAATCCGGAAGACGTTTTCCAAACTGCGAAGATTCTCTGAATATACACATAATAGGTGTAATTTACGTTCTTTTCCTTATGAAATGTTCCCAGATCATCTCTTTTCCCTGCTGGAGCCAGGCAGGGTCCAGCCCTGCGTCGGGCACACTCGTGCCTCAGCCCTGGCTCACTGGGAGACAGACCCTCTTGCAGAGCCTCCTTCCAGAAGCGTCTCACGCTGCCCGTCCTGGGACACCGGAGGGCCCAGGGAGGGCAGTGGCTGGGATCGCTGTGTCCGTGCTGACTGGGGGGTTGGCTGGGCTGGGGGCCAAGCCCGTCCTGGCCACCCAGGCATGATGCAGGAGCCTCCGTGCTCCATGCATGGCGTAGGATAAGTGCCCTCGTCCTGCAGTCACGTGGCCGCGTTCCTGGAGGGAGTTTTAAGGTGCGAAGTGCTCTCGAGGAGTCTGGTTTTCTAGAGAAATAGACCTGAGCAGGGAAGGGGCCTGAGCACTGACCAGCTGCTCCGCACCCATCTGTGACCCCGGGAAGCCTCAGAGGCCCGGGGTGTCCTCACCAAGTGAGCCAGTCACCGTCTGAGCTGTCTGCCTCAGTGTCCCCGTCTGTTCCACAGGCATGTGTCTGACATGAACGGGTGCCGTGTGCATCAGGTGCAATGATCTGACGCCCTCTCACAGGGTCAGTGAAAGTGGGGTCAAACTTGCATTCAGGGGACCCAGGAGCCCAGGCGCCTGTCTGGGAATCCTGCTTGTCTACAAGCGGCTCCCATGGCCCCTCGGGACAGCAGCAGTTCCTGATGCCTTAGTCCCATCGGGAGCCATCTGCCGTCTGCTGCTGGCGTCGAAATCACCTTTCCTGTGGTCACACGGGCGGTTCAACCAGCACGCACAGAACAGGAACGTTCACAATAAAAGTAAGAAACACATTTCATAGCATGAAGCCGACCCTGTGTACATACGTGTGCATGTGTACCATAGAGGTGTTCAGGGTCTGTTCGAGGCCACCACATTAAAGCCAATATTGCAATGAAGCCGTCACACAGATTGTTTTGGTTTCCCAGTGCATATAAAAGTTACATTCGCCTACACTGTAGTCCAGCCGTCCCCAACCTTTTTGGTACCAGGCACCAGTTTCACAGGAGACTATTTTTCCAGGGATTATGGGGAGTGCGGGGCACGGGGATGGTTTTGGGATGATTCAAGTGCATTCCATTTATTGTGCAGTCAAACCTCTCTGCTAGTGATGATCTGTATTTCCAGCTGCTCCCCAGCGCTAGCATCACTGCCTCAGCTCCACCTCAAATCATCAGGCGTTAGATTCTCGTAAGGAGCCGCAACCTAGATCCCTCCATGCGCAGTTTACAGTAGGGCTCGTGCTCCTGTGAGAATCTAATGTGCCTGCTGATCTGACAGAGCTTGTGTAGTGATGCCGGCAATGGGGAGCAGCTGTAAACAGTGGGGGGAAGGTTGGGGACTGCAGCTGTAGTCCGTTAAGTGTACAACGGCATCATGTCCTAAAAAACAGTGTACATACCTTAATTAAGAATAATGCTAGTAATCATCTGAGCCATTGAGTCATCACGTTTTTGCCGGTGGAGGGTCTTGCTCTGTGTTGAGGGCTGTGACTGACCAGGGTGGCGGTTGCTGAAGAAAACAATGAAGTTTGCCCATCGATCGACTCTTCCTTCCACAGAAGATTCCTCTGCAGCATGCGATGCTATTCGATAGAATTCACCCGCAGTAGGACTTCTTACAGAATTGGCGTCCGTCCCCTCCAACCCTGCCACTGCTTCGTCCATGAGGTTTATGTGACGCTCCACATCCTCTGTTGCCATTTCGACAGTGTTCCCCGCATCTTCACCTGGAGTAGGTTCCATCTCAAGAAACGCTCTCTTTGCTCAGCTGTGAGAAGCGACTGCTCGTCCACTCCAGTTTGATCGTGAGATCGCAGCAATTCAGCCACGTCCGCGGGCTGCACCTCCAATGCCGGCTCTCTTGCTGCTTCCGCCACATCTGCAGTTGTTTCCCCCACAGAAGCCTGGAACCCCTCACGCTCAGCCATCAGGGTTGGCGTCGCCTTCTTCCAGACTCCTGTTAATGTTGATATTTTTACCTCCTCCCATGAATCACAGATACTCTTTTGTTTTGTTTTGTTTTGTTTTTGAGACAGAGTCTCACTCTGTTGCCCAGGCTAGAGTGCCGTGGCGTCAGCCTAGCTCACAGCAACCTCAAACTCCTGGGCTCAAGTGATCCTCCTGCCTCAGCCTCTCGAGTAGCTGGGACTACAGGCATGCGCCACCATGCCCGGCTAATTTTTTCTATATATTTTT
>CAUYRT010006221.1:0-33546 GCA_963574885.1 Lepilemur ruficaudatus | reverse complement strand
ATCTGATGACGAATACAAGTGGGGCCCATTCTTTGGGTCTTGTGTCACCTCACTTTGAATAATGGGCTTAAGCTTAATCCAGGATAATATAAGTGGTGCTAGCTCACTGTCATTTCTTAAAATTGAGTAATATTCCATTGTAAACATATACCAAATTTTAACAATGCACTGTGAAGGGGAGTGGCATGCTTGAAATGTATTTGGGAATGGGTATTAGGGGTCTCAATAGGGGGTAGAAAATCCTCTAAAACTGATTTATGTGAATAGCTGCACAACTTGGTAGATTTACTAATAACCATTTAATTGTACACTTAAAATGGAGTAAAGACATGATGTGTAAATTACACTTCAATAAAGGAAAAAAAAAAGAATGGTTAAGTTCATTCCAATAGTGTGAATAACTATCCCATTCATAATATTAATAAAAAGAGTCAGACAAAGAAGGAAAACAATATAATTTCATTTCTATGCATTTCAAAACAAGTGAAATTAATCTAAGATGATAAAAGACTGGTGGTGGCTAACCTTATGTTGCAGGAGTACTAAATGATAGGAAGACAAGAATTTTCAGCAGTTGAGTAAATTTTCTGTATCTCGGTTTAGTATTAGTTACATGAGGATATCTAAATGTAAAATCTATCAGTATTACCATTTAAAGATTTTTATAATTTAAGAAAAAAAATCACTCACGAGATTCTTTAACATGATACTATATAAGGTAAATCTCAAAAAGAAGGCTTTAATGTGGCATTTCCCAAGCTTATTAGATAATGATTTATGTGAACTGGTTTTCAGGTAATATGAAAAGAGAAAAGTAATTGAGCTAGAATAAAGTATGTAAAGTATAGTGAATTGGTTCTGATTTCTAATTTAGGAAGAGATTAGCATATAATAACCAAGATTAGGAGACAGTTGAAAATATCTTGTTGAACCTTTGGTAGTGACATAAAGCATAAAAATTTTTTCATTAGAGAAATTTTAGTAGAATTTATATAAGACTATATTTCTCTTTAAGGTCAGAACATTTCACAGTCAAGGGAACCATTTCACTGTACATGTAGAGTTATATTTTAACAATGGCTTCCATTTATTTATATACTTTTATTTTTAATTTTTTATTTCAGCATATTATGGGGGTACAAATGTTGCATATACTGCCTTTGGGCACCCCCCCCAAGCCAGTCAGAGCTTCAAGGGTATATCAAGCCCCTAGACAGTGCGGTGTGCATCACACCCATTAGGTGTAAATATACCCATCCGCTCCTCCCCCACCACCTGCCAGATACCTGATGAATGTAGCTATGATATGCTGAGTGGGGCCATTTCAGTCCCTCCCTGGAAGCTTTGCCCAGAAATAGAGAACAGACCTTTGACCCTTGCTAACAGCATTTGTGAAACTTGAAGGCAGGCTCACCTAACCCAGGCCTCACTCCCCAACTCACCACTCCTGACGTGGAGAATAAGAACACACCCTGGAAGTCCCAGGACCCTACTCACCACCTGAAGCACTAGAGTGCCTCTCCAGAGGAATGAGAGCTGGTTATAGGACCCCAAAACAATGCTGCAGCTTGCTCCTCCTGAAAGCACCACCTACTGACAGAAAGGTCAATTTGCACACACTTTTATTACATTTACTGACTGATCACCCAGAGTGTGGTCAAATCTCACACACAAGCACCACCTGCTGGCTCAGAGACTAAATTGGACATGTGATTATCTACATGAAAATCCAAAAGTAAGAAGCAACAACTGCTCCATATGGGAAGGAAACAGCAAAAGAACTCTGGAAATATGAAGAATCAAACTGAAAGGACACCCCCAAAGGGCAACACCAGCTCACTAGCAATGGATATCAACCAGGTTCAGAACACTAAAATGACAGAAGAAAAATTTTGAACATGGATTATAAGAAAACTCAATGATATGTAGGAGAAAATGGATACCCAACATAATGAAACCACACAGACACACACAAAACACAGGACTTGGAAGAAAAATTCACTAAAGAAATATTAAAGGAAAAAATCAAACAGAACTCTTGAAAATGAATAATTTAGTCAAGGAATTACAAAACACAGTGGAAATCCTCAAGAATAGGGTCCATCAAACAGAAGAAAGAATCTCAGGGCTTGAAGATAACAACTTTCAATTAAACAAGTCAGTCACAGAGATAGAGCAGAGAAATAAGAGAAAAGAGCAAAGGCTACACAAAATGTGGGATTATGTGAAGAGACCTACCATGAGGATTATAAGCATCCCTGAGGATAAAGAAGAAAATACACAAGGGTTGGACAAACTGTTTGAAGATTTCATGGAGGAAAATTTCCTCGGCCTTACTAGAAATCTAGATATCCAGGTACAAGAAGCTCAAAGGACTCCTGGGAGAGTCACTGCAAACAGGAAAACACCCCACACAGTCATCAGACTGGCCAAAACAAATATGAAAGAGGCCCTCATATTTATTTGTTTAAAACTGTAAATGCAATTATATATTTCAAATTGAAGCTGTATACTATACTTTTTCTAATACCCACATTACTGTTTAATGTCCAATGATACTAAGGATTTGTCCATCATAAATTAGACATATGTTCAAATATGTTCATTTCCTTTCAATAAACTTGGTAAATACTTCTTTTGTTCTAATAAGTTAAGCTTAACTGTTTACTTTTCTTTGCTCCATTGAGTTAGTTTTTAGTCATAAACATTTTAATATTAATATCTTAGGCATTATTGTTTTATATTTTACAAAGCCTTCTGAACTTCAGAATTATCCAGAGATAAAATCATAGTGATCATTAACATATATTCTTATCATCAGGGATAAAAAAATTAAAACCCCAATGAGATGTCACCTCACAACTGTTAGAATGGCTATTACCAAAAATACAAGAGAAATCAAGTGTTGGTGATGATGTGGAGGAAAGGGAACCCTTGTATTTTGTCAGTGGGAATGTAAATTATGGGAAACAATATTCAGTTTCCTCAAAAAAACAAAAAATAGAATTATCATATGATTCAGAAATCCTGGATATGTTTTCAAAGGATTTGAAATCAGTAGGTTAAAGAGATATTCATATTCCCAAGTTTATTCCTGCAGTATTCACAGCAGCTAAGATAGGAATCAACTTACGTGTCCATCGACAAATGAAAGAGATAAAGAAAATGTGGTATATATACACAATGGAATAATATACAGACATAAGAGAGAAGAAAATTCTGACATTTGTGACAACATGGATGATTCTAAGGAACATTACGCTACGTGAAATAAGCCAGTCACAGAAAGACAAATACTGCATAATCTCGCTTTAATGTGTAATCTAAAATAATCAAACTCATAGAAATAGAGAGTAGAATGGTAGTCAGCAGAGGCTTTGGACTGAGGAAATGGGGAGAGACATTGGTAAGAGGGCACAAGTTTTTAGTTTGAAAGGAGGAATAAGCTTTAGAGATCTATTGCCACCATAGTATCTGTAGTTAATAATAACATGTTGCATATTTCAAAATTGCTAAAGAGTAGATTTCACTGTTCTCACTACAAGAATATAAATACATGATGTAATGGATATGTTAACCAGCTTGATTTAATCACCCCACAATGCATAGTTACTTCAAAATATCAAATAGTACCCAATAGATACATAACAATTATTTGTAAATTAAAATTTTAAATTAAAATTTTAAAATAACATAAAATTTCTACCACACAATGTTATTTCTTCGATCTGTGGTATTTTCTTATTAAGGTCAATTAATGGCTGTAAAATATCTTGGGTATTGTCTGAGTAACATATAAGGTATTACTATTTTATTATTTTTTAACAAGTGTGATATTCCAGGTCAAATGGCCATGAGGCATGTGGGAGACTGAAAATGAGGCCTGGGTTCTGTGGATCTAGAAGGGCCATATGAATTTCTAGAGCACAGTGTAGGAGAGACATGTGACGTGAGGATCAGGAAGTTAAAAAATTTGTGGGATACTTACTGGTCATAAGAGATCCATGCAGTCAAGTGAATGAGTATATTGGCCCTGTGTTAGGGTGCCCAATCTCCTGCATCTCATACCAAACTAAGAAGCAAATGACAAAAAAAAGTACTGAAAGAGGATTCTTATTCTTCCTGGTCTCTGAAGCTGAGATCTAGGAATTAGTTTTTCTCCAGGTGCATCAACAGAGATAGCCTGCTTTCTTTGACGGTACTTATTCTCTGGCAGAGATAGTCTTTGACTTTAATTGTGTGTAGGACTGTGACCACATGGGGAATAAGTTTTAAAATTTTGCTGAATAGTGCAGTCACCAGGAAAATTTAAAACAAACAAAAAATCCAACAACAATTACAACAAAATGATGTCTGTTCCTATTCAACCTCACTTCTCCATTCTAGTCCATGAAGATTCCGTTTTAAAGGGTATCAGGTAAAGATTTTGAAAAGTCTCCCTAGTTGATTCCAACACTAAGCAAATGAAATATAATTGGGGACAAGTGTCGGGCACAAGGATTGGGGACAAGGGGTATATGCCAAAAGCCACTACTTAGGCCAGTTGAGCTGATAGAGAGAAAAATAATAATAAGCTCCAAAGTAGGAACATCCATCTAAGAGGGGATGATTGATTAGCCTAACAAATAGCACACATGTACAGGGAAAAATAGTTCTCAAAGACGGAAAGTACAAATTGAATAGGAAAAATAATAAATAAAAGATTATTTAAGAAGTTTCAATAGCTCAGAAAAATGTTCCGAAGATTTGCCAAGTAAGTCACCCAATAGACCCTTATGTCTATCACACTGTGAAGTAATAATCAGTGATAATCAGGAGAAAATCATTCACTCATTTTCTACAGTTCAATTTTTGCCTAAGCTACATCAAATGGGTTGCGGTTGCTTGAAGGCAGTCATTTCCTTGACCACTTCAGTGGAATGAGATGTTCAGGGAATAAGAAAACATGTTCCTGAAGCGTCTGCTGCATGAACCTTTCTACATACCAAGTGACGGCAGGAGTTAGTCTAGCTGGAGAGGAAAGTGAACTTAAACACAGTATTATCGAATGTTTAAAACAGCCAAGTTAAAGTTTAAGTATATAAATTCAAAAGGATTTAAAGATAAGATTTAGCAGTTGCAGGGGGAAAAGGAATGAAAATAGAGAAAATGAGGGTGCTATTTTACCAGGGTTGTAAAATCCATCTTAAACTAGTTTTGATGTTGCCAATTCTGTAGTAAATCCATATTCAGAGATGGAGACTAAAGGGATAGCAGAAGAAAAGAGACTGAGTAGTTATTTGTCCCTGTGTCTTTGGACAAATAATTTGGTTTATGGATGGCAGTAAAAAGCTGATTTGTAATTTATATTCAGAATTGCCTTCAGACGATGAGAGCCTTTCAGTGTATGTCCGTAGACCATTTAGATAAAAGCAATTTTTGAGCTTTAATGATTCTTATGTCCTGTTGATTCGGCCTGATTGCAGAATCAAGAAGCTTTAGGTACCCTTAATTAATGAATAAACACACTGAACATTTTACATGTTGTAGAATGCATTTTCTGTTTAGTTTCTTCATGGAGAAAGAAAAGGTAATGGATTTAAAATTCTTTAAATACGTATTTGATTTCAGCACTTAGAGAAGTTAGCCATTGTTGCTGGGGGTACACACTGTTTATTAAAAGGTGTGCAAAAAACAAATGACTGAACTACAATTGGCCCTTTCCTGAGGGTATTATAATGCAGCCAACTCAATTGTTTTGCTATACTTTTCACTTTTTTTTCAACACAAATATAATTAGAATAAGAAATACTGCAAGCTGTTCAAAAGATTTCTTATTCTACAAAAATGGCCCATATGTTCTTTTTGCGGAAAATCATGTAAACTTCCACTTTGAGGAAGCATACTGTTTCCTACCTTCTCCTAAAATAGTATTCAAAAATTGACACCCTTTAAAATAATAAAATAAAGACTATCCCCATGATTTCAAGATTTAGAAAAGCAAACATTAAAGACTGCTTATAATCAGCTTATTTATATATAGATTTTTTCAGTTTTTTTTTTTTTTTTAACTTAGAAAACAAGGCCAGCCACAGTGGCTCCTGCCTACACCTTGGAAGGCCGAAGAGGAGGATTACTTGAGGCCAGCAGTTCACAAGCAGCCTGGATAACACAGTAAGACTCTGTCTTTGCAAAAAATTAAAAAATTAGCCGGGCATGGTAGTGCACACCTGTAGTACTAGCTACCTGGGAGGCTGAGGCAGGGGGGTTGCTTGAGCCTAGGAGTTCAAGGCTGCAGTGAGGTATGGTCACACCACTGTACTCTAGCCTGGGTGACAGAGCAAGACCTGATCTCAAAAAAAAAAAAAAAAAGAAAGAAAAAAAGAAATCAAAAACAAAAAAATCTTAGGAAATGATAATGAAATGTTTCTGCCTTATATATTGGTACAAAATAAATATTTCTAAATGAGTTGTGTTTATTTTCCAGAGGTTCCTATGGTGAATAGTCACTAATATGATTAGTTGGTATTAAGTGCCCCCATACCTTCAAAATATGGCCAGTGTTCTCTGTACTTTCTTTCTTTTCATGGTAGATAGAGGGAGTGATGCCCTTTCTTTGTAAATAAAGGTATAATTTTGTTTTAAGGGAATCCCTTAAAAGATGGTTAGACATTTTTTTGGAATTTGGAGGAACTAAGGTCAAAAGTGCATAGGAGAATAACAGAGAAGAAAACCAAGACTTGGAAAGCCAACAGTGACTGAAAGCCTAACATAATGTTTAATGCCGTAGCTTCTTCTGGCAGATCACCTAGAGTTTGAAGGTTGACTTTACCACTTATTAAGTTTGTGATATTGGGCAAATTAGCTAAAGCTGTAGTGCTCAATATTCTTATATGTAAATTGACCATAACTGTAAAATCATTTCATATAGATAGTTATTATGAGTATAAAGTGAGTTAATATTTCCAAAGTACTTAGGACACTACATAGTCCGTAGTAATTATTGTGTAAGTATATGTTCATTATATGATAAAAAGCAGTTACTCTTTCAAGTTTTGATATTCTTTTTCACATCTGCTTCTCTGTGTTGCTTTTCTATTTTTCTACCTTTTTCTATAAAATGGCTTTTTAAAATATGTTATTGGGTACATAATGGCTATATAAGCAATCAATAAAGACAGATAAATGTCTTTGGGAATATTGACAGTTTAAAATTTAAGGTAATGATATTTGTATTGGACAAACTCACATCAAGAATCTAGTGGTGGTCCCATCAGACCTATTCCTCTTTCCTCACATTATACTGGAGCAAACCAAAGACTATCATAAATTAGAAAGAAATGAAGTAATATGCAATAAGCAAATTGCTTGTGACATATATTCACTTTGTAAAATAAACAGTTGACTGGATGCAACTAATTGTATACTTGGAAATAATACTCTACAACCCATCAACTTTATATAATTGCATTGATAAGTAACTTGCTAGCTCTTAAAATAACACTGTTTCAGAGAGCACATAACTAATAAATTGTTACTACAAACAAAAATGGGATCATTCATTTTTGAATTGCAATACATAAATCTCTTAAAGCCTAATAACTGGAAAATTGCAGTGAAAATACCCCTTTATATGCTTACACATCAATGTAATGAAGTGGTTTGCCAAATAATTTACAACAAATTAGGTCTGGAGAGATGACATTAATTTAACTGTGTTCATAAATCAAAAGCAAGAATAACAAAAATTCAAAATAGCACAGCTGAAGACAATACTGATGATGTCTTGATACCGACAATGAAAACGTCTCTCTGGAAATGGTAGTAATTTAAATCCTAAGCAGGTGTTCATACAAGATAGAAACCTGGCAATGTTGCTAAGTTATATGCTTTAGCCATATTTCTTTTATGTGCAGCTGATCTTTATTATTGGTGGATTCCATATTTGCCAATTCACCTACTCACTAAAGTTTATTTCTAGCCCCAACATCAATATCAAAGTGCTAAGGACTAAGAAGAATTAGTTGACAGCATGCACGGAGGGGCCGAAAATTTGAATAGCTGGAAGTTCACTTTCCCAGCTGAGGTCAAACAAGGCAAAATTTTGTTTTCTTGTTTCAGCTCTCCTATGGTAACCAAGTGTTCTTTTTTTACGGTCTGTTTAATGCCATGTTTTTGCATTTTTGTGCTTTTTGTTAGTGATTTTGCTATTTAAAATGATTTCCAATCATTATGCTGAAACGCTGTCTAGGGTTCCTACGCACAAGAAGACTATGATGTGCCACATGCACATGTGTTAGATAAGCTTCATTCAGGCACTAGTTATAGCGCTACCGGCCGTGATTTCAATGTTGATGAATCAACAACACGATTCATCCAGAAAAAGAAACAGGAAATTCACTGATCTGTACATGAGGCTGCTCTCAAAAGTTTTAAAGTGACAACTATAGTGAGTGATGAAGCTATGGAAAAGATAGAAAGACGTTCAATCTATGGATTCATGAGATAACAACCAATAAAAAGAGCTTAGTGGGCAGCAGTGCTGGAAGGCTAAAAGCCAAAGAAATTATAGGGAACCCAGAGTCCGGAAAACGTTAATTAGGAAAAAAAGACTAGTGATTTATTATCATACAGGAACACTGTATTTAATTGATTATTGTAAGAATTATTATAAAGAAACACACATAAAACAAAGTGATTTATTAAATAGTTAATGAAAATGTTGTTGCCAGAAGCTCATGGGAAAGTAACCCTGTATTGATAACCAGAAGCAATGGATCAATATTTACTAATTCTGTTTATTTTTATTATCTCTCTGTTAGGCTACTAGCTACCATTAACCTTTTAGAATGATATACAATGGACACACACACACTCACATATACATATACACACACACACATACATACATATCTATAGCTGCATATTTCTATCCAAATTAAGAGGAAATGTTCTACTCCAATCTCTTATTGCTTGATATCTGGAATTAATGTACTTTTCTCCTATTTGATTTTCTTGTCTCCAACCACTTCCTCTTTCAACCTATTCTGCTAATCACAAAATATCTGCTTGCTTATTTTTAAGAAACTTAATTTGGTATAGAAAAATATTATACTTAGGTTAGTTTTTATTCAAGAACTCAAAATATTTTTAAATCATGAACTCATAGGATATGTTTTGGCTATTTAAAATTGTCTTTAATGTTTTATCTCTTCAGTCTTATTTCTCACTACCTATAAAAATACATTTTGTAATCAAGTATGGCATCTTCTTGTGCTGTGATGGACTTCATTCCTTCTCTTGTCTTGAATTTGTTCATGTTCACAGCATGGGTGAAACTCAGGAACAAGCATCAGGGTAGAGAAAAAAAACGAAGCCAGGATGGAAAATTTTTTAGGGCTGTGCTCGTTCTTACATGTTGAAGTCAAGAAGTCTAATATACAGTATTAAAATGAAAATTGCAAACTTCACTTAGGTATTTATGAGTATCTGTTATCAATGTATGAAAAACAAGTAAGTAGAACTTACGAATGCTTTATAGATTTATGCAGTACTGATGTTTTTAAGAATTCACTCCATACACAATAGCCAGTTCCAGGGAATATGGGATACAGTAATCAGCAATCTAAAGGAAAGGAGAGACAGAAACTTGATGAAATTTCAATACTCTTGTCACATAGTCTGAAGTTCAGAGATGTGCTCAATTCACTGGAGTGTGGATATATGGACGTTCCCCATCTTACAGTGGGGTTATATCTGACAACCCCATTGTAAACTTGACATCATAAGTCAAAAGTACATTTAATACACCTAACCTAACGAAAATCATAGCTCAGCCTAGCGTATCTTAAACGTGCTCGTAACACATATTAGTTTACAGTTGAGCAAAATCATCCAACACAAAGCTTAATTTATAATAACTTATTGACTATGTCATGTAATTTATTGAATACTGTACTGAAAATGAAAAACAGAATGCTTGTATAGATACTTGAAGCACAATTTCTAGTGAATGTATATGTCTTCCACATCATCATAAGTTGAAAAACTGGAAATCAAAACATCATAAATCAGGGAAGGTGCCTGTAGTCTGAAAAAACAGCCCAGGAATATGGAAGCATTCAAGCCTGAACTGAAAAGAACTGAAAGAGAAATGATGTAACTCGGAGTCCAGGTGTCACCTAAGGCTGAGTCTAAGACCAGGCCACTATTGACCTGAACAATCAGAGGGCTAATATTTTTGACATACTTCTCTCATTGGTCAAAATTCGTCCAAGGAGGAATCTTAGGACATAGGTAGAAGAAAATAGCAACTTCGGGTATTGAGTCTAGAAAAGACAAGTTTTGACCTTTAAACCTATGATACACACCCCATACACACTTTAGTTCCACCCAAAATATAAATGAGCAGACATACAGCCATAATATGTGCGTATCCTCCTCCAGTAGCACCAATAAAAATTGAGGACAGATAATCTATATAATCTAATTGTTTGTTTATTTTGTTACATTTTTGTTAATTAATTTCCATTTTATATTTCTTTTATTTGCGTTTATTTCAATTTATAAATGTCAGCAAAGTGTAAGCAATCAATTGTACTTAAGCAAATAAAAATTAAGATGTATGTTCTGTCCCAATTTGGTCTTAGATTCAAGAAGTCAAGCACATTAATCAAAGATACGTTCAAGGATATTGAAGCTTTTACATTTTAAAAAATATTTTGAATTCTAACAAGTTTTAAGAAATAATGTTTATGACATATATTTACAATAATTGCAAGAATGAAAGCTTTTCCTTTATATCATACTTTTTAAAAAAATTCTTACAGTTCCAATTGTAATGGAAACCATACCATTCCCTCTACCCCCACATAAAACTGTGAATTCCAGCATTTTTAATACAGTAGAGAAGATAATGCAGTATTTGAGTATAATGGTGACTATCCCTCTCTTCCTCTTTCAGAATCCTGTGATAATTAATACAGTGTTTTGTATTAATATTACTTAGAATGTGAAAAATCACCAAGATGTCTCCTCATATTTTATTCATTAATTCATTCAACAAATATTTATTAAGTTATACTATGTGCTAAGCATTGTCCTAGGTTAGGAAGATCCAGCATTGAGAAAACAGACAAGAGGCTCTGCCTTCATGGAGGTTGAATTATACAAATGCCACCCAGAGAGGAAAGATCAAAGCTATATTTTTATTGATAAAGCCAGAACAAGAAAAAAAAAATCCTGGTTTATGATATGTGCTAGAGATCTTGAATAAATCTTATTTACACTGAGAATTACACTTTCTCCCGCTACATACTGGCTGGTATTGGCAGCTCCATAATTTATATATGGGTGAGTATGAACTTTTCTCTGGATCACTTCTATTGTGTTCCATACTTAGAAAAGTTTAAAACAAATTTTCTTGATAGATTCTGTAAAACTCATGAATAAGTCATGAACAAATATCACCATCTCTTAAAATACATGTAGATGTATAAAAATATGTTTAAATATTTTTGTATTAATACATATACACATATATTTGCAAATGTATGATGGAAACATTTAATGCCCTTAAAGTAGGATCCATTTCCAAGTACCACTTATAAAATATTATTCTATGCAAATTTTTGTACAAATAAAAACATATTGCCTTACGTATACTTCTAAATCAATCATAGGACTCCTCTAACCAGTTTTTAAAATATGTTCATTTTTACTACTTTCATTTACTCAAGATATATAATTTAAATTCTATGCTATCTAAGAAGAAAACATATTCTAACAGCTTCTTTTCTGAGTTCATGTTTAAAAGCTTTTTTTCTGCATTGGAAACCATAATTGATAATTAATATGTTAAGAATGCTATTTTTCATCCTACAATAGTATATATGTTTCTGCTTTAATGATTATTCATATGTAACTCACTAAAGTGGGTAATGAGGGAAGGAAAACAGGAAAAAAAAAACAAGTTAGAATACAGTGAGGTAAACTGATTTTAAGTACAAGGAAAAGAAATAAGTTTACTTAGGCCTTATTAGGCACTTACAAGGTTTTTTAATAAATGTATCTTTGAGGCATAATCCATTAGACTGCAAATAGTGTACCTATCAAGGCGTTTCACAGACAGGATTTTTGAATAGAGCCATACTAGAAACACTGTATTCCTGGTATGTGAGCAACTGCTCAGATTATTCAAAAGAAGTATAAGCTTAGAATGAGTAATTGTGGTTAATTTCTTAAAAGCATGATAGACTTTGCACAATTATTTAATATTCTCCGTATAGTACTTAACAAATCTCCGTTAGGATAATGAAAGAAAATTGTAAAATGTTTAAAATCACTTAACTCAATGGACCTTGTGATTCAAAAGCTTCAGTGTTATCTAAACATTTTCTCCTAACTGAGTTTCATTCATGAAATTGTCTCTCCATAAGCATTTTCACATATAATTTTACTTTATCTCTTCAATTATTAATGATAAGCAAATTTTTGATAAATTGAGTAAGTCATATAAAAAATATTCATATAATATGAATAACTCAAAGTGAATTCCTCTTTATGTGTTATTTGGGTGCCAAATTGTATATGAAGCCTTGTTTATTATTCACAAACCATACTGAATTTTCTGTACATGAAAATAAAATATTTATTTCCAATATTGCATATTAGACAATTGTATTTATTGGCTTATATCATATCTTGTATTTTTTTAACCACTCATATTGTCATTTAATTATTATAGGTATATGTATTGTCTTTGAAAACTGAGGGCGATTATCGTAAGCAAAACTTCAGATCCTCTCATGGTGAATCCAGTACTTTATAGGTGGTAGGTTTATAATGATACTTGTTGGTCAAATGATTTCTCTGTTTCCCTTCTAAAGCAAGATGTGCAGTGGAAAATGGCAATCCTTTTACCTGTGTATAGAACAAATCTCCTCTTTGATCAAGGAACACTATCCATATGTAGTCCATGTGACTTCAAGGAAAATAAACTTAGATAATGTAGCTAGCGCAGCCAATGACACTTGCCAAATTTATAAATTTATTGTGTCTTTATTTTGTTACAGCAACTCTATTATGTGCTTTGAGTAAATTATTTTATTTATTCCTCAGAATACTTTGGGTAGTTATCGTCATTATGCGTTGTACTGAGAAGTGAGTTCAAGACACTTGGCAAGGGTCGTTCGGTAAGTGGTGAAGCTATGATTCAAGACATGCATTCCAGAGTTCCGGGGACTGAAATTCCATACGCTAAGCTCTGTTGTCTGTCATTAATTAGTGCTGGAATCTTAGGAATAAATCCAGCTCTATTTGGTGTAAATATTTGTGATATTTCATAGGTCATTATGTTGATGAGATTTGGAACTTTATTTTTTAAAATATTACTTTTCGAATGTTTTAATAATTAAAGCATCCAATAAACAAAACATTTATAATAAAATTCCAAATAAATTTATATATTTAAGTATGATCCATTTTTCTTTGAAGAATTAATATGTCTTAAAAATGCTTGTGATATGAATGAAACACTGACCTAAAGTGTAAAAGAAACTAAATTAATTTTAAGTTGAATAAAGAGAATTTGGAAATATTTATAAAAATTTGGGCTTCTTTTCTTATGAATATAGTTGCCTATTTAGATTTTAGATCCAGGCTATATTTAGGGTAGCATTTATTGACCATGTAATATGCATCATGAATTGCTAAAGGTGTTTTTCTCATACCTTTAAATACCCCCACAATCCTGTATTGTATGTCTTAATATATTCCCTCCATAGATGAGGATATAAATGTTCACAGAGGTTGCAGTTATCAAAATTCTTTAACTAGAAAAAGGATTAAAGTAATCTCAAATTTCAGGCTCTTTATTTATAAAATAACTCCTCCACAGAGCACCTTGTATTAGAAACTGAAATTCTGGCTAATCTATTTACTTATTGCAATAATGATATATTAATGTTCTTATTTTTTAGGTCATTAATGAACATTATGGTAATGGATTGAGTGATTTTGCCTGGCCATATAAACAATGCTTATCTAGATGATAATTTGACTCTTAATATAAAAGAATCTGTAGATGTTATACTATTATTTGGCAGTGTGTGGAAAAGGTCAGTTTCATCATCAGGTATAAATAATTTAATTTTGATCTTGTGATTTAAGACTAATTAAATACCAACTACTTTAATTTAAGTAATTAATATTCCATATCTATTTTAATTTATTAATGAACTTGATACATTTCCTATTAAAAAATTGAAACACATTGGCATTTTCCAGATTCTAGCAGATATTAGGTTCATAAACTTGGGCAAGTTGTTTAACCTCTCTGGGTCTCAGTTTTCCCGTCTATGAAATAGGACATTAAAAGTATTGACATTGCAGGGTTATAAGTATTAAATGAGTTTGTATATGTATAAAAAAAGTTAAGTCATAAACACAAATACTGATGAATGTTAGCTAAAGAGTTATTTATCATGTATTTTGATAAAACTAAATGCAAAAGGAAGAGTAAACATTCTTTTTGGATTAAGCAGTCTAATGTACCCATTTAAATGCATGCACTTTACTTTTCAAAGTCAGATGGCAAGCATTTGTTTTATGCATGCTTTATATTGAGTATTATTATAATTTTATTATAATTTTAAAATTAACATCAGGTTATATGTGTCTAGTAAGTTCAATGCAGCATAAAGATTTTGTTTATGCTTTTGTTTTTCCCACTAAGCTTGTACAATTTTTGACTAAGAGATTAGTGTACCAACCACAATATAAAGTCGTAAATATTACTATGTTTTATTAAGTAATAACAGTGAAATTTAATTTTGTTGGCTGCTTTAACGCTGGCAAAATTGCTTTTATGCTGCTTCATGTAATTGATCGTTGACTTCTGGAAGGAATATGTGCATATTTTTGTTGCATAAATGTGTTCTTTCCATCATAATTAACCATGGTTTTGTTACTGGAAATTATTATTTAACTTATTCAAGAGCAATTTAAGTAAGCTTCTTTGTAATTTCTTAATGAAAAATTGACATTTAAGACCACAAAATCAATTAATACATTATCCTATTAGGGTTTTGAGGTGAAGAATCACTACTTATCAAAAAATAATACAAATAATAATTCAGAGAGATATTATTTTGATATATATTCACAAATAATTATGTCAAAACTTATTTCTTTGAATGTATCTTAAATATTTTCATTTAATAAAAGATAAGAAAATTGTTTTATATTTAAAATTAGATTTTTCAATTTTTTTAACCATACTAAGTAATAAACTTGAACACATAAAGCAAATGCATGTATCTTTTAAAAATGAATATTGTATAGACCCATATAAGAAAATTTTTAAAATTTCTTTTAAATTTTCTGGTGAAATATCTTATGCATTTTAGTGCAGTTCAAAAAACATTTGTTTAGCATTCTGGGAGTAAAAGGTTTAATAAAATGCATTTGCCATCCTTATTGATTATCAGTACAGAGACATAAAATATATCATATTTTGTCTTAAAGATAGAAGTTTACACAGGTTCTCAGCACAAACATAAGGGACAATTAGCTTATCTTCAATTTCAGGAAATCTTAACAGAAGAATTCTCCCTATCAACCACATTTCCCCAAGTGGAAATATAAAAAATTTAATAGCTATCGTTTATATGTGCCTTATAAATGCCAGCCACTCCAATTACAGTCTCCATGATACCAACAGCAGCACTGCAAGACAGGCAATATAGTACGCCTAGTTTATGGATGAGAAAACTGACATTCAAATACATGCTATAATTTACGAAGATTGCACCTTAGCCAGTGCAGGTTCAGGAATCAATTATAGAAACAATAAAAAAGATATCATGTTCTTTCCATGCTCATAGTTAGTATTAGCAAGATTTTACATACAGGTGAATTTGCTAAGAATTTCACTGTTTCTTCACCCCAATTTATACTCTCTACATTGTCTTACAAAAAGGTGATAGATGCCTTTCTCCTTTGGACACTGAGTCTGAGGAATTGATCTGTTGTAAGCATTAATGGGCTTACCACATTGCTTTTACTGTAAGAAAATTCTGGCAATCAGAGCTAAGGATTGAGCATTTACTTTCTTAACCTGGAAAATGTTAACATTGTAACAAAAGTGTGTTCTTATGGGTGATTTTGGCCCAAACGGCAAGTGCATAAGAACAACATAAAATAACATCATGTGGGAAGGTGATCCACCATAATAAGAAAGGTTTTTCTCTCAAAGTAACCAAAAAACTATTGAGAAGAGCCTTCAAGTGAAAAATAGCATAATCTCATGTTTTTTATATTTTGAATATTCAACAGGTGGAAACTTCTGAAGTACACTGTAATGATTTTACATGTTTTGACATAGTACCCTTTGTAATGCACACTTTAGAATATGAATTCCCTCTAATATGAATTTATTCAATTCTATTCACATATTCCATTTGAGATATCATTGTAATCATGCATAGTGAATAGTACAGTTCATAAATATTTTAAATTAACCACCATGTCCCATTATCTCCTACACACACTAAGCATGTATTTCTTATTTCTCTCATCTTTTAAAATGGGATTAGTCATGAGATTCCTCTACGTTTAATCCATGCAATAGATCAAAGATAGAATGATCATACACTTATTTTTCATGCAGCTGAATATTATCATTTGAAATGTATTACCAAAGGCAACACTGAAAATGATATATAAGTTGAAAATAATTAGAAACTTGAATCCAGGAGGCCCCAAGCCACTAGATGTAGCGATAGTACAATAGTGGAATGGCAGACAAAGAACAGTAAAAGGTATTGCTAAAGTCTAATCCTAATACTCCTGGAAATTATAAAATTAAATTTGGGCATCTGTCTATTGAACATCATCTCTAAGTTATGTATTAGGCCAGATAAGAGCACACATAGATACTATCTAGGTTGCAACCAGGGGTTCTTACTTATGGAAGGTTTGCTGTAGATTTATCAGGTGTATGTAAGGGGCTCATGGCAGCAGGAAGCCCAAGAAATTGCTATTGAGCAAGCAAATGTAGGACGACCACAAGCTGAGGGGACAGGAGACAATTTGTAAATTATACAAAAGGACTGTAAACTTCCAGAGACAGGGTGACAATTAACAGTGCAATGTGCGCTGACATTAGAATGTGGGATGGCTCATTTTGTAAAAAGCTTTATCTAGCCTGGTGAAAAGTGGCACATCTACTACCAATGTCACTTTCTCAACATAGCCATGGAAGTGTTAGGTAGGTAGCAAGGGATTCTGGGGCTCCTAGGGACGAAAGTGGGTCTTAATCCTGTCCCCAGCCACTGCAACACCTGGGGGAGGAGGGAACACCCCACAAATTTGCCAATCAGAATTTAGTGTTCCACTGCAAAAGAATGCAGAGGACTCTCTAGCCCACAGGCCAAGGTGCATAGGTATGATAGAGTCTGGCAATGTGACCTAGAACAACCAGCTTTCAGGAAGGCTCATGGGAGATCCCCATGCTAGCAAGACTAAGGTCATATAACTCCCAACTGTCCACTCAGAGTGGTTGCATAGTGATGTCTGAGCCACAAGGAGAGTCCCAATTCAGACACTATAAAACGAGACCCAGATCATAACCGAGCTCTCTTTTTTTGTTATGACAGAGGTTCTGGTTGTCATCCATGGCATATGTATCTTGCTCTGTAAACCTATATCTTGCTCTTGCTCTATAATCCCATCTTTCTCCCCCTCAGTAAATTTCACCTCGTGCTTGCTTGCTTTGGCATGTCTGATCATTCTTCAGCCACGAGTGCACCAAGAACTGGGAACACGGGAGAGACTGCCAGACCCTACAGAAGCAGAAAGAAATGTTCTCTGGACATGGACATTGCTTTTCTTTCCCAAGTTGGTTCATTCATTCTTTTCCACTAGTATTATCATTTATCTTTATAAAGGGCAGAGGATACAAGATAAAAGAAGGGGATAAGAAGCATTCCTGCTTTAAGCTGGCTCACTGTCTAGGGGAAACGTACTCAGAGATAATGAAAACAACGTTTTAGGCAACATATGAGTAGGTGTGATTAATCCCATCGGACAGATCATGGATGCTTTTCTAGGGGAAGTGATAACTGAATTTTATCTGAATGGATAAATAGATATTAATGGAGACAAAACACAGAAAGGAATATAAAGGAGTGCATTTCTGACAAAGAATATGGTGTGTACGAAAAACAGACACAGGAACTGTTCAAGAAATAGTGTTTTGAAGAGTAGAAAGCTGTTAGCTGCTAGGTAACAAGACACTGCTACTTCCAAAGTCACGCAGCATCTGTGAAGAGCCGTAACAACCACACTTTGAGTGGCTGCAGCTTTATTTCTGATGACACCCTCATACCTCTTTGCTATTCCCATTTATTATTTATTCCCGGGAAACCCAGTTTCTAGGCTACATGCCTCATGACCGTGTTCCATTCCTAATCAATCCTTGCTTTCCTCAATCTTGCCTTCTAAACAGCAACCATTAGAATTCATCCACATTTTACTTAGACTCTCATCAGAATCCTTCAACCTTATCCCCAACCTATAAAATACGTTTCTTTCCTTCTCCTTTTTGAGTAGCATCCACCGTCCCCCTGTAGTGTCCTCCATTGCTGCACTGAGACAATAAATCTGATTTTGTTATATAAGCTTGCATCTAATTTTCTTTTGCTATTTGCCTTTAACAAGACAGAAAAGTAAATAGTCAAATTGAGAAGTATCATGTAGGACGCTGGGGTAATATAGCTTCTTGATGAGGGCTACAAGCTGTCTCCAAATTGCTGGGTTTGAATCTACTTTATATCATCGAATATCTCAATAATGAAAAACAAATAGCGTAACCTCATGTTGTCTCAGTTTCTTCATCTGTTAATGGGACAATAATAGTACTTCCCCTTGAGAGTTGCTTTTTCAGTTAATATGTGTAATATGCTCAGAAAGACAGCCACACATGTTAGCTATGATATACTATGTTAAGAAATCTGGATTTCTTTCTATAAAATGAGTACTAATATGAGTGTTTTTAATTCTTACAATATCAGGCTACTGTGTGTTGGAAATATTTAAGACAGTGTAAGAGGAACAGGAATACCAGTTATGAAGCTGTTAAAAGAGACTTCATGAATAATTGGGGTAGAGAAATGAGGGTACAATTTGAACAAGCAGGTTGAATGAGTGAAATATTTGGATAGTAACATAGGCTAGACTATTTTTTTAATTTTATATGCCCACATACATGCAGCATGTGTGAATAGTGTGTGTGTGTGTTCAGGATTTTGAGTGAAACTTCACTTTGAGTACATAGATCATACAAGTATAAGTATACAGATTGCAGTTAATAAAAACTTATATTGTCAATCTATTTAGAAAATCTTAAGCTATTTAGTTTTTTGAATGCATATAGTGCTTTGATCAATACTAGCCAATTTTACTGCCCAGTATTTTCTTATTCATCATGTGATCCACGATGGAAAACACAAAATATATTTAAATTTACTGGGAAGGGTCTTGAATTGTGAGTCTTATTTAATTAGTTCACTTATGCCTAGAAACTGCTATGATATGAAGGCAAATGTGTGGGCAAAATGTGAATCCTTGTGTGTGAAGGTCTTCACTCATTGACATACCAAAGCAACAAACCAGACATGCAGTATTAAAATGGGTTGGTTAATTAATTACAGCTGTTTATCAGGATCTACAAGATGATGTTGGCCATTCAGGATTCATAATAAGGATTTGTAAGTTGAGTATTGGAGGGATAGAAATAATGCAAATGATAACTACCTTCACTGTTTTACAAATGCTTTAATTTCAAGGCACAGCCCAGAAACTGACAACTTTCTATTTAGTTGTATTTAGTCTTATCATTCTGGAAATGCCAGAATTTTTTTAGAAACAAGAACATAAATTAAAGGATGAGTAGCTGATATTAAAGAGAGGGTTCAAATGTCTACGTTTTTTTCTCTATAACTTGTATTTTATAAATGGAAATTTAAATATTTAAAGAAAAATATCTCAGTAAAAAAAAAAACTGTAAGTTTAACTTTATTAGGCTCTGTTTATCTATACCTAAGCTTTTTTTTTTTTCTTTTAATTATACAAGTCTCCAGTACCTTTCCACTTAGGCAATCAATATATATGATGGGTGTTTAAATTCTTTTATTTATTTTTTTGATTTACGTGTGACATTAGTGGACTTTTTAATTGTTTTTCTTCCTACTGATAAATTTTAATATTTCTTTGTGTAGTATATTTGGATTCACATATTTTATCAGATATGTGTTTTACAAACATTTTATTCTAGTCTATGGCTTGTCCTTTTACTCTCTTAACCAGGTCATTTAATTTTTTAAATTAAACTCAATTAATTAAATGAATTTTTAATTTTAAATAAGGTCAATTTACTGATTTTTTTTAAATTTGTGGGATCATGCTTTTAAATCATATCAAAACTAATTTACAAACATAGGCTCAGACAGACAGATTTTCTTTCTTTTTTTTTTTGTTACTCAGTATATGTTTTATTTATTTATTTATTTATTTCAAAATATTAAGGGGATACAAATGTTTTTGTTACATGGATAAATTTTGCAATGCTTGAGTCAGAGCTACAAGTTCTGCATGTTTTATTTATGTTTATAATCCATTTTTAATTTTGCTGCAAGAGTGAGGTCTGTGTTTACTTTGCTTGCATATGAAAGTTCAATTCTTCCAACATTGTTAAAAAGACTTCTTTTTCCATTGCATTCCTTTTGTACTTTTGTAAAAAACGGTTGACTGCATTTGTGTGGATCTGTATTTTGCCTCTCTGTTCTGTTCCATTGACTTATGTGTCTATTCTCCAACCAATACCACAAATTGCTTTGATTGTACCATGATAGCAAGTTTGGGAACAGGGTACTGTGAGAACTCCAACATTTTTCTAAAGATTTCTGCCAGCTATTTCAAGTGTTTTGCTTTTTCATGTAGACTTTAGAATCAGCTTGTAGCTATCCACAAAATAGCCTGCTGTGATTTTGACTGAGACTGTTTTGAACCTATAGATTAAGTTGGGAAGAATCAATGCCTTAACAATGTTGAGTCTTTCTATCCATGGATGTAAAATATCTTTCCATTTATTTGGATCATCTTTGATTTCTTTCATCAATCTGTTGTAATTTTCCTCACAAATAAATATTCTGTATGTATATTTATTAGATTCATGTAGACATATTTTATTTTTAGTGCTCCAATAAAGAGTGTTTTTTTATTTCAAATTTCTTATTATTTATTGCTGATAGAAAAACAAATTGACATTTGCATGTTAACCATGTATCCTGTGACCTTGCTGTATTAACTTCTTAATTTCAGAAGTTTATTTATAGATCCTTTTAAATTTTCTCCAATGACAATTACATCATCTGCCAATTTTTCTTCATTTCCAATAAGTATACTTTAAATTTACTTTTCTTATTGCATTATCTAGGACTCCTAGTACAATGTTGAATACAGTGTATTTGCCTTGTTATAGATATTTTGGAGAAAATACCTTGTCCCCCAACATTATGTATTATATTAGTGGTAGGCTTTCTGTGGAGATATTTATGTGTATATATCTGTATATATATACACGTATATTTTAATGTTGAGAATGTTTTACCCTATTCCTGGTTTGCCAAGGGCATTTATCATGAATAAGTGTTGAATTTTGTTAAATTCTATTTCTTCTTCACTTGATGTAATCATATACTTTTATTCTTTAGCCCATTGATGTTGTTGATTACAATAATCAGATTTTTAAATGTTGAACTGATCTTATATACCTGGAATAAATCTCACTTGGTTATAGATTATAATTCTCTTTATACATTGTTTAATTCAATTTCTTAACAGTTTGCTTAGGATTTTTGTGTTTATGTACATGAAAGCTATCTTTAGTTATCCCTTTTTCGTGAAATATTTATTTAGGCTGATAGTAATGTTGGCCTCATAGAATGAGTAAGGATCTCTTTTGTTTACATTTTATGAGAAAGCTGTGGAGAATTGGTACTATTTTTTCCTTAAATGTTTGGTAGGATTCATCAGTGAAACCATATGGCCCTGACATTTTCTTTTTGTGAAGTGTGTTAAGTATTTATTCATTTTCTTTAATAGATACAGGGATATTCAAGTTGTTCCTGCTTCTTTGAATTCTAATAATTTTCATCTTTTTAAAAATTGGTCCATTTCCTGTAAATTATCAAATGTGTGGACATAAAGTGTTCATTGAAATCCTTTATTATCCTTCTAATGTGCATGTGATCACTATTGAAGATCTAGTTTTTATTTCTCATATGGGCAATTTGCGTATACTATCTTTTTATATTGTTAAATATGAGCAGACATTTTCCAAAAGAAGATATACAAATGGCCAACAAACATATGTAAAAATGCTCAACACCACTAATCATCAGGGAAATGCAAATTAAAACCACAAAGATATACTGCCTTATCCCTGTCAGAATGGCCATTATTAAAAAGTCAAAAAACAACAGAAGTTGGCACGGATACAGTAAAAAGGGAACCCTTATACACTGTTGGTAGGACTGCAAATTAGTACAATCTCTATGGAAAACAGTGTGGAGCTTCCTCAAAGAACTAAAAGTAGAATTACCATTTGATCCGGCAATTCCACTATGGGGATCTACGCAAAGGAAAAGAAGTCATTATATTAAAAAGATACCTGCACTCTTATGCTGTTTTGGGAATATCCTGGGATGGTATTAGAAAAACTGCCTTCCAAACTGAGATGGAGCAGAGAGATCAAAGAATGACTCAGACAAGTCCAGCTTGTCTAGTTAGATGAGTTTATTAGAGGGTACTTACACAGGGCGCTTACTCCAGGGCAGTATAGGAGTCTCTGAAGAGTAAGATCAACAGCGCCTACCTGTGGTTTCCCTAAGTTTCTTCCTGGCGATTGATGCTGAGCTCTTTCATTGTGTCATCGTGTGTTCACATGGAAACAAATTAATCACGGGAAGTATAATCATCATGTGCCTTCACATTATCCATGTTATGTTAATGATACAATTCTCTACAAGGTGGGAATTTTAGTATACAATTATCTAAAGTTCACTATAGGACATAACATGCTTTATGTTTAGAACATGCTAAAGCAGTTCTAAAGTAGTCAGGGCTGGTTTAAGCCTGTTGGCTCAAGAGAGTGCTGAGGCTCATCTCTTGTGCCTTGTAGTTAGCTTTGGAATTTGCCTAAGCTATTTGTAACAATTTTCTTGAGCACTACCAGCTAGCACAGTGTTGCTCTTTGTGTGGTGGGGTATTTTGTATTTTTCCCTAATATGTTTATTGTGACACAATTCAAATTGGGAAGATATGGAATTAACCTAAATGCACAGGCAGGGGTGACGCCATGGGGTGGACCCCTGATGGCTTATTCAGGTGCAGGCTGTGGTAGACAGGGTGTGCTGATTCCTGCTTTTCCTGTGGACACTCTCAGGCTCTGATGGTAGGCAGGCTGGGTCTATTTTCCCACCTCCTAATGGTGTACATATGCATGCCAGTGGCAACAGGCAGGGCAGGTTGATTACCAAGCCCCATACTGGCGGGGTAGCAGCCGGCAAGACAGGCCTATCCTCAGGCCACCAATGGTGCACATGGGCACAGGCTGTGACACCTGGGATGGTTTGATCCCCAGGCCCCTGGAGGACAAATATGGGCATTGTTGGGGGCAGCACTGGGTAAGGTGGACCTGTCCCTTAGGTTCCCTGATGGTATGTGTGAGCAATCCCCAGATGGTGAACTTGTGCAGTGGCAGCGGTGGGCAGGGTGGGCCTGTCCTCAGGCCCTGTGACAATGCCTGGGAGTCACATCCCTAGTCTCCTTGAACACATGCTGGTACATGGTGGCCCTACTCCTGGGAGGTGTGCTAGCTGTTGATGGCTGCAGAATGCAGGCAGTCAACTCCCAGGCTCTGAAGAGCATGTGCTTCAGCTCCCTCTGTCCTGCAGGCAGCCCCCTCAGTGTGCTTCACCAACCGTTCCCTGGGGTGTAGGACGCAGCATGGGCTAGAGTGCTGCAGACTCGCCTGCATTGCTTGGTCTAGTCAGTGTTGCAATGCTATAGCCCTCTGGATGGACATAGGGAGATGTCAATGGGGCCCCAGGGATATGGAGATGCAGGAGCTGCTGGGCCCCAGGACAGGTTGTAGTCTTGTGGGGTCTAGGCCCTCACAATAGTGCTGTGCTGTAGCTGCTTGTGTCTCAGAGGGTGTGTGGGACCCAGCACGAACTGCCTCTTTAGAACAGTGTCGTCACACAGATGCCAAGCAGTTCCTTATACTAGGGTCAGGGCCGAGGAGGGCTGAGGGGATCTCCCATGGTTAGGATTACAGGGTTCTGCAGTGGGAATGTGGACCACTGGGCATCTCTCACTTAATTTTTCCTACACTGGGGAGTTTCTCCTGACTTCCAGACAGCTCCAGCTGGGACAGCTGGTTCGCTTCCCTTTCTTTCCATGCCTCGGAGGTTCTCTGTCACTTCCCTGCTGAATTTCAGTGTTCTCACTTAGATTATTTTTCATGTGAGGCGAATGCTGGGTGACTCTAGTCAGCCATCTTGAAACCTTTCTCTAAATATTTTAAATATAGCTCAAAAAAGCAATAGAGTAGTAAGAATTTAGAGTGGTGAGAGTAATACAGGAAATAAATGTCGCGAAGAAGTCCAATTCACATTTTATGAACACTTTCAGTTTTTATCTCTTCTAAATATTACTTAATGCTATTATTTATAAAAATTACCTTCTCTTCTCTTCATATTTCAAATCAAGTATGAATCCATTATATATTGGCCACCTAGTTAATGAATCATGCCCAGAATACTAATCATATTGTGAGCATGCATTAATGAGCAGAATAAACTTTAACATTTTATTTTTTTCCTTTTTGTTTCCATTTGTACTGTATTAAAAAATGAGTACTATAAAATTAGGTGATATCTTTAGAACTTAAATGGTTGAATAAGCCTATACTAATGCAATAAGTCTCACATAAGTTATGTAATTGAGATAAAAATGAGGTATAGTATACAGTGTCCTCAGTATATTTTACTAATGCAAACCACGTCCTGATAAACTTTTGAACACAGCATTATAAACCATAATTTTTCAAAAGTCTTATAAAAAACAGTATATATTTGCAATCTATTGTATTGACAAGATAGAAAAATAATAAGATATCCATGATATACAAACTATTTTAATATTATAAAATAGAAAATATATATGAGCAGAAAAATATCCGTCATTTTAGCTTTAGCTTCATTGAAAACTTCCTATTTTATCCTCAGTTTTCTCATTTTATGGTCAACTGTTACAACTTTTATTCATGGTTTACCTCGATTGCACACAGGACAGTCACTAGCTGCCAGAAGAGTATATTAGCACTGAATTGCTATCTAGTGGATTTAGTGACACACATACAAGTATGTGATTTGGCAAGAAACAGCTGAATTTGGGCCTTTTGGGGGTGGAGCAGTAGTGCAAAATGCACTATTCCTTCCTTCCTTCCCTCTCTCTTTCTTTCCCTTCCTTTCTTCCTCCCTTCTTTCCTCTTCTCCTTCTTTTCTATTATCTTTTTGTTTTCCTTCCTTCCTTTATTTCAGGTCCAAGTCATGAAAGAGTTGCCTTATATACTAAATTAAAAATGTATCAAGTTATTATAATGACTCAAAATGCCTTAATTTGCTATCTGTAAAGTCCATTAATTAAAAAAGAGACAATTTTCCATTTGTCAAGTTCAGGATATATTGCAATGAAATATTGATAAGAACAAAATGAAATAATTGCAATTCACTGCATTGCAAAGAAAGAAGGTTCTAATGTGAAGAAAAAGAAGTTTTTACTATTATTGCTGTTATAGCATTCCAGCTAAAATTGTGATAGTAAAAAAGTAAGAATTTTATAAGTTTCTCAAAGTAAGTTTCATTAGTTTTTTATGAGAAAACTCATGTGATATAAACAGATCATCCATCAGATCCCAAAATAGCTCTCTGCTCCTTCTAGTCTCATTCATTTATTCACCATACATCATGCCCTTTTCAGTGCAATGCAATGTTCTCATGAGATGTTTGTCATCTCTCTCACAAATTCCTAAGGTAGAGAGGGTTATTGATGAATCCATTGAGATTCAGATATTTGCATCATAGAATAAAATAGTCTTGGAAAAACTGAAAGGGCAGAAATGATTTAGTATGACTCATAAATTTGACAAATCTCAAAACTGGCAAACAGAGACATCTAGAACTAGCAGCAAAGCTGTATTTCAATATTTTGAAAATAATTTTTTTCTACATTGAACAACTAAAAAGCAAAGATGACTATTCTACAAAACTGACTGAGAAGTTCTTTTATTTTTTTTCTAAAAATGCATTCATTTAGAGAGCTTTAATAGTCAGGAAATATATTAATCTTGTCTATATTCATGACTGAGCAGTATTCATTTGGATATAATGCAGAGTTGTAATAGCCCTTCCATATGCCCGGTACTTTTTTAAGTCTGGCCATGCAGCAGTCAACAAAACATGCGTGTGCATATGGATAAGTGCAATTGCGGGAAAGAAAGACTGGAAGGATATATACCAGAGTGCGGATTAGATAATTCTTTGTAATGGGGCTATCTTGGGCATTATACAATAGTTTAACATTATCTTTGGCTTAATCACACTAGAGACCAATAGCAACCTTCACCTCCTCCATTTGTGGCAATCAAAAATGTCTTCAAACATTGCCAAATTTTATTCTGGGAAATAAAATTGTCTAGAGTTAAAAACCACTTACATATACCAACTATTCATAATGATTTATTTAGGGAAAAGAGTGTTAAATAGAGGGAAGAAGAAGGTGAATTTGTCTTTCAAATGTCACATTTCTATGTCAACTACTTGACTCTTTCCTACAGTTTTGAGATGCTTTCCATGTATAACGCAATGTAATTCTTAGAAATTTGCAAAGATAAGGATGTAAATGTGAAAGGCAAACATAGGATAAGCATGTAAATGTGAAAGGCAAACAAAAAATTTCATTCTACCTCTATAAACATGCAGTAGTATGATAACAAGTATATTATTTCTTTGTAATTCATCTGATTCTTTTCCAAATTTGTTTACAGAGGGAAGAATTCTTGCCATAGTATTCTGTGTTGAAAATTTACGTAAGATCACATTATTCTTGCCTTTTTCTAGAATAAACCTCTCTAGAAGAGGTGGACAATGCCAAGAACAAAGAGACAGAAAACAGCTAGAACAAAATTGAGCCTAATTTTATATTTTGAGAACTTTTTTTTTTTAATATTGTCCTACTGTGATTTCACCATTGCTTCCCTAAGCAATGAGGAAGCAATGGATGACAAATGAATTTCTATAAATACAGGCACAAAGCCAAATGGAAGGAAGTATGAAGGAAGAGGACAAAAGAAAATCTTTCCTTTCTAGTGCTGCTGGGAAATTATCTTTAGTTCAAACAGTAAATGTTTTTAAATTATTGATAAAAGATAGCACATATTAAAATTCATTTGCAAGATGGCTAGGTGCCCTAAATTAATTGATTGCCTAATATTCTCAATAATTTCTAATATCTACATTTGTGTCATATCTCCATCATAGGCAATAGCTGGATTTCTTTCATTGGAATGGTGATTTACTTACAATCCAAAGTAAAGTTTTGCTATAGATGCTTGCACTATACACAAGTGGTCTTGATAAATCTCCAATTGTGAAGGAAAGATTAAGTTATATTTTCACAGTCAGAGATACTGGCTCTGTTCTTGTTATTTTCCTTTAGCTCTACTTTACGATAATAATGATGAGTCAAGTATAGGTAACATGAATAGATTCAGTAGTATGTAGCCATTGGTAATATAAAATTGAAATACAGATTCAAAAATATTTGTAATTGTCATTTGATCTATAAAACATACTCTATTATTAATGGTATTTTACGCAAACAAACACTTTCAAATTTGTTGAAATTAGACTTTGTTAACATTAGACAAGAAATAAGACAATGACCCTAAATATAAGAATCTACTTGACTTGCTAATATGTCCTAATGTTAGGAACAGAAAAACAAGAGGTAATGGAATGATAGAGGTGGAAAACAAGAAAGAGGAAACAGTTAAAGAAAAATAACCAGGGAAAACATTTATTTCAGCCTTAAAGAAGGGGGTAATTAGATCGTGGAACAGTGACCACCAATCAGAAAATAGAAAAATGCCATAAATGGTGACTTTCCCCATCACACGTATAGGAGAAAGGAATGTCTGGAACATAACCTGTAAGTTATGCCCATACCTGGAAAAATCCAGACCCTAAAATCTGTGACATATAGTCATACATAATTATAATTGACCTTTACATCTACATATATTATTAGCATATAAAAGGAAAAACATAGAAGAAGACAGTGTCTTCTCCATTCGTGGAGACAGACCCATTTGCCCTTAGGAAATGCACTTTCACTTTGACCCTTAAACTTTCCTTGCAATAAATTCTTCCCGCATACTTGCTGAGTGTCTGTCATCTCTCTGTGTCTCGTGGGCCAAGGCTTGTGATTTCTCCAAGTCAGGAGTTCAAGAACTGGAAAAAACACTTCAAAATCCAGCCATAGTCAGCAGGACTGTGACACTAATTTGGTCATCTTGTTTGATGATGTCAATTTAGCAGTTTGGAGCCCACAGGAGAGCTTTAGCTGGAAACAGTACTATGAATACCCTTAACATATATACATTTATATAAAATTTTTACCATCTTTGAAAATTCCTCATCTGTGTTGTTCTGAGTTTTGAGCTGCATAGTTCCCTTATTCAGAGGAATTTTTAACCATTTGGGAGCCTTGCCTGATGATCACATACCATAAAACTGTGTTGCTTAAGTCATTTTAATTCAGATATCCAACGAGTTCTCAACAGATGTTTGGGAGTGAATTTGTGATCTAAATTATGATTGTAATATGGGGAAATAGGCTTATGGCAATTTTATTGTTAACAATAATTGTTACAGAAACAAGAAAGGGCCTAACAAAAAGGAGTTACCACCACAAAGAAATATTCAGAATGCAATGTGTGTTGGGGATACAAGTGCGAGCTCTGATGTTAAACACTCCTGGTGTAAATGCTGTCTCTGTCACACAATATTTTTGCTAGTTTGAGAAAATTATCTTTACCTCTTGTACTAGTCCACTAGGCTGCCGAAACAAAACACCACAGATTGGGTGACTTAAAAATTACAGAAATTTATTTTCTCACAGTTCTGGAGACTCGGAGTCCAAGATCAAGGTGCAGGAAGGGCTAATTTCCCCCCAGGTCTCTGTCATTGGCGTGTAGACAGCTACGTTCTCATTGTGCCCTCACATGGCATTTCCTCTGTGTATGTGTGTGTGGATCTCTGGTAGCCATTCCTCTTTTTATAAGGACACCAGTCACATTGGGTTAAGACCCCACCCTAGTGACTTCATTTTTACTTAATCACCTACATAAAGACCTTGTCTCTAAATTTGATTAATTTCTGAGGTACTGAATTTGGGAGGACAAGATTTAGTCCATAATTCTTCTCTAAATCTTACCTTTGTTATCTAAAAAATGGGAATAATATCAGTACTTATATGAAAAGATTACTATTAAAAAGTAAATTGGATAGAGTATATAAATTAATACAGTGATAGGCACATTTAAATATTAAATAAATATTAATTTCACTGGTATTATAATTGTTATCATCAACATCAATGTTATTATAATTCTATCTGGATTTGTTTGTGCTATGTTTTATAATAATAGTATCCTATTCCATGTAATCCTTATGTTTCTTCAATATATTTCCTGAGCTAACTGCACAGGAACTGAATCCATTCTTGCTCTGTTCTTTTGAGAAATATGGGGAATAAGAAACTTTATCCCCTTTGGCAATACAAAACGCCACTAATAGTTAAGCAAATGTATGGTTTTAAACTCTGTTATTTTGAATTCACGAGTGTCACCTTGAAACTTGAACTATATTTTTCATAGAAAATAACCATATTAATGATGTGTATTATATGCATATGGAAAAGTGAATATTGTTATAAAGCCAGGATAGAAGAGGTTATTCTACAATAATAAACAATATGCAAATAAAATAGCAACACATTGACATAAAGGAAGTTTATTTCTTACTCAAGTAACATACCCATTGTAAGTTTGGGATGGGGGTAGCTCCACTCATTGAAGTCATTTATAATCCAAAGTAAAGTTTTGCTATAGATTCTTGCACTATATACAATTAGTTTTGATAAATCTCCAATTGTGAAGGAAAGATTAAGTTATATTTTCACAGTTAGAGATAGTGGCTCTGGGTTTCTGTAGTAATCATATCCCAAATTCTTGAAGATATTATGGCATATGAAAAGAAAGCTCTTGAGGATCTTGATTTGTCAAGTAAATATTCATTCCTGTAACTGAGTGGTTCTATACAATTTTAATTTGTGTGTCAGAACTAATCATGTGGCTACACTCATCCACATGAGAGTCAGGAAGCATAATTATGCTATTAATATATGATCAGAATTCAGTGAGCTGACAATATATTTATATTTAATGAACAAAATTAATACTACCACAGTTGCACCCCCTCCATGTGTCTAAATCCAACTCATGCATTTGGATACTAATGTTTTTACAGCTATAAAACAAGTATTCACGGAAAATCTCACATACACACAAACACACACAAGATAAAATATACTACTGTATAAAGATTACTGAATATCAAACTTATAATAAGAATCTCTATAAAAACCTCCTTCCTAACAATTATACTATTATATAAAATAAATTTAATCTGTGATGATACATTGTTTCCCATCAAAAACACAAATGGTTCCTGAAATAAGAAAGCTGAACCTTATTTGATGATAGTTAACAAAAGAGCCTTTATAATAAAGGCTCATAAATTTGTAGCACTCCAACAGACTGTTAAACAATGATGGATGCTGTTAGAAATAAACCAATATGAGTAAATGAGATTATTGACTTAAAATATCCTAACATTAATAATATGAAAAGAGCTGGTTTAAAGAAATGACACATGTAAGCTTTGTAACAAAACATTATTATAATGGAAATAGTATTATTATATTAAATATAGCCACTGATTCTTTACAAGAAAGGTATATTTTAAAAATTGTAATATTTCATTTTCTTTTGAGCCTGAGGTTATGATGATTGTAATTATTCTAACTTTTGGAAAATTAATCAAATTGGATAACCAATCAATATTGTGTTCACCAAGTAGATATATATTTTATAAGTTCTGTATTCTGTTCTACAATAATATCAAGACTAAGGAAGAAGATTATGAAAAAATAAAAACAAGTAAGTATTCTTACATATAAAACCTAAAATATGAACAGTATTAAGAGTAACTAAAGAGGAAGTTGCATGTATTTTTCATACTTTGGTCTAATTTTTGTTCATAAATTTCAAAAAACTGTCAATGTATATGTTCTAAAATAGAGAAAGCATTTGAAAAAGCATTTGTTTTCCTCCAGGTCAAATAAGAGCACATTTCCTTGTGAAATGAAGAATGATAGATTTTCCACAGTGATAGATTCAGAAATAAAATAAATATTTAAATTAATGAATGGCTATCTTTTATTAAGTAAGGATTCTTTCTAAATTTTTTCTGTGTTTTTCCTCACTCCTTTTTCTGCTAAAACCTGTGACTGCCCCATGTGGTCCTGTGTCTGTCTTCAGAAAACAAAACCAATAGGTGATTATGTATAATACCTATCAATTTTATGCATTCTATGGATTACAATGTTAATCTTATCTCTATACACCCTCCCAGACATACCAGAATTATGTATGACCAAATATCTGGGCACCCATGGTCCAGGCAAGTTGACACACAAAATCAACTATCACTGGCCCTGCATGGTTCTTGTGCCCCCTTCTCTTTAGAAATGTTAAGTAATAAATTCCTCTTTCAATGGCATTGACCTCTCATACCATCATTTAGTCATCTTCATAAATTAAAATCCCACAGATACAATTGAGACACATGTGTCGAGGGAACATGCCTGCCCAGAGACCTGCTTGGCTCTTTCATGCTCCTTGTGACACTCATTGTGCTGCCGCATTTCCTCTTCTTCCATTCCCATCCCTGAAGGGAAGTTCCAACTCCTAGATCATACACCATCACTTTGGTCTTGTCTTAGCTTTGCCATCTAAAGGACTATATTAATATTTACTTGGAACCAGAAATGTACAAAAGGAAGGAAAGAATATTGAAAAAAATGCTTTATGACTAAATATTAAAATATATTAAGAAATCCTAATCATTACAATAGTAATATATAGAACCATGGTGAGAAAGACAAATCAATATGAAACTTAAAGTGGAAATGTGCTTGACTACATGCATGTGATTTATAAACAGATAAGGCATTGCTTCAAAGCAGTAGGATGAGTTGCTTAATTGGTATATTGAGGAAAATAATCATTAGGAAAAAAATACCCTATGAGAAAAATAAAACTAAGTAATAAATTATGGGACATTGTTGTACCTAGTTGGTAGCCAATCAACCAAAGAACCAAAGAAGGTAATATTTGTCATGCATGAAATTGAAAACATTAAATAATATTTTCCATATTGGAGAATGCATACAAATGTGATATTCTGACTATAAATATAGTAATACCAAAAGCTTTAAAATATGCCATAACTCTTCAAACCATTGATTCATTTCCAAACAGAAAAAATTTTAAGGCAGGCTTAGGCATATATGCCAAGAGACAAGTCTTTAAATACTTACAGGAGAATTTATAAGAGAATATTATATAAATTATGACCTATTCATATACTATACACCCATTAAAACAATGTAGAAAAATAACATGTGTTGATATGAAAGGTGTTTGTTCTTGAAATACTGTTACCTGATAAAAGTAAATTGTAAAAGCCTATGTTAGTAAGGTAGAAAAAATAATACTTTACATAGAGAAATTATATTTGAATATAAAAAATTAAAAGATACACAGCAAAATCCTAAGAGGAGTTATTTCTGGTATTGTAATTACTGGAGATTTCTTTCTTCTTCATGCCAATGTGAATTTTCTAAACTTAGTGCTATGACCACGTATACATTTTCAGTGAAAAAATTAAATTACTTAAATATGGCTTAGTAGGTTTTTGTGAAATCCAATAAAATAAATACATTTTAAACATATTAATACCAGAATTTCAGAAATATTGTCTGTAAAACATTATTATAGAAGAAGATGGCTGCAGAAAGTTGGAAATAGAAAAAAAACACATACATGATGTGGGACACATTTATGAGGAGAGTAATATTTTTCTTTCTTTCTTTCTTTCTTTCTTTCTTTCTTTCTTTCTTTCTTTCTTTCTTTCTCCTTCCTTCCTTCCTTCCTTCCTTCCTTCCTTCCTTCCTTCCTTCCTTCCTTCCTTCCTTCCTTCCTTCCTTCCTTCCTTCCTTCCTTCCTTCCTTCCTTCCTTCCTTCCTTCCTTCCTT
>CAUYRT010006220.1:0-17451 GCA_963574885.1 Lepilemur ruficaudatus | reverse complement strand
ATCTAGCATGAATTTACTTTGGGGTATGGTAGGAAATGAAGATTTTAGTTGATTTTTCCCTAACAATAAACTAATTTTGCCAGCTCAGTTTGTCTACTACTTTTCCCTCATGATTTCATCTTTATCATACACATAATTCTTACATGATCCAGGGTTTGTTTGGGGTTTTTCCCTGTTGTATTGACTATTCTTATTTAATGTTGTTGCATTTTAATAGCCATAATGTTATAATATAATTGTTAGAGCAAGTTGAGTGACTTTTTCTTCCTCATTCTCAGGATATTGCTCCCAAAGTAGCTAACAAACAGTACTATCTGACATGGAAAATTTCACATTCTGCCACAAAAATTTTTATTTCATTAGCTGTGAAGTGCACTTATTATAAATTTTACATCTGAAATTGAAATGTGTACTGCAGTCAATGTTAGCAGAGAGCACTCATGAAGGAAGTTATTAGTACACGTGCTAATATTAGGAAATTTATAAATGCGGTAATAGTCATAGCTGTTTCTATTTTGTTACACCAATTGCATTTTGTGCATTGCTGACATTATACATGTTGAATTTGCACAATTAAAGTTGTCCTCTGCACAATTTAAGATGTCCTCAAGATTACACTATGTTCATTGAGAAGAAAAGTTATGTATACAAAATGGTGTGAAAATTGAACAGAAGGGCATATTTGCTGTTAAACAAGGAACTTCAATTTTATATTTTCTAGAAAAAGAAATGCCTATATGTTTTATCTGACTTAAGCAAGGGAGATGCTTAACAAATAGATGAAACTGTGTTATGTTTTTGTTACTAAGATACAAGAAAAGGATTACTTATCCAATGCAACTAAAGACAGGAGAAATTGTCAAATCCCAGGGAACAGAGCAAAAAAATGTCCAAGTAATGAGGAACATAAGTGAACCAGTTTATGCACTCTATAGGCTACCACAAATTAAACTATCAGAAACTTCTTCTTTTTTTTTTTGAGACAGAGAGCTCTGTCACCCTGGGTAGAGTGCATTGCCGTCATTGTGCTCACTGCAACCTTAAACTCCTGGGCTCAAGTGATCCTTCTGCCTCAGCCTCCTGAGTAGCTAGAACTACAGGCACAAGCCACCATGCCCAGCTAATTTTTTCTATTTTTAGTAGAGACGGGGTCGCACTCTTGCTCAGGCTGTTCTCGAACTCCTGACCTCAAGTGATCCTCCCACCTCAGCCTTCCAGAGTGCTAAGATTACGGGCCTGAGCCACTGTGCCTGGCCCAGAAACTTCTTGCTGACTTTGAACAGAAGCTGCTTAGCTTCCAGCCTCATGTAATAAAATTGAGTAAAAAAAATGTTGGCATCAAAATTTGCAAAGGGGGTATAAGTGAGTTGGAAGAGAATATTGGAGATAGTAATGGAGTGCTTTTTCTGAATCACCAATCCTCTTGAAGGCCCCAGTGATGACATAGTGACAAAATATCTCTGAACAAGTCTAAAATGGTTGTTTCAATAAATATATTTACTTAGGTGAAAAGAAAAGATTGTATTAAAATTTATTTGCTAATGGTACTATGTAAAATAATGGTGCATCTTATGATCAATACACAGTATCTTAGATTGGATGAAAACAACAGTTGCCTTGATTCTCTTCTTTAGCATATTAGTATATGCATAGTGCTAATCCACCTCCTTTGTTCCATAGAACTCAACAACTAGAGTTTGGTCCCAACAACTAGAGTTTTGCTAAAGTTCTTGAAGGTCATAATGGCACTACAACTTCTGTGTAGAAAAACCTCAGTATCAATTAGTAACCCTTAGAACTTGAAAGTGGTTCTTCCAAATCCAACTCATATCTAGGGATCAACTTTCTAAGTTCTTTTCACTTACACTAATTTTTTTTAGACAATTCTGAGTGTCCGTCTGTGCATGACTCCCATCTATACTTTCTAACAAGGTCCTCATTATCTTAGTTCCCAAAGCTCCACCTTTCTATGAAACCTTCTCAGTATATCAGGAGAGAATTGATGACTTCCACTCTTTTATCCTGAGAAGTGTTTCAACTTGAATGTCTTCATGCATGTACTTAAAAGTAGATTCTAAATGCAAATTTTCTCTTTGTTGTTCCACGTTTATCAATCTCTCTTGTTCTCAACATTTGGGCAGTTTTCCTCTGCCTCGTTGTCTTGTTGTAGGGAACTCCTCTGTGTATATACATCTTTTTAGACCTTCCCAGGGTTTCTTTTTTTTCCCCCCTTTCTTTGTTGTCTGGTGCTTTTTGTACTCATAACAAAGTGTAAAATGCCTCTTTTATCTTTTGATTTTTCTACCCTATCTTCCTTGGTACTAAGTCTGCAATCTCTGAAACATGGCCATTAGCCAGAATGCCAAGTGCAGTCAAGTGAAAAGCACTATGAAAAAGGGAAGTATACAGATTCCTCATGCCTATTAAAGAGAAAATATACGACATATGATGTTTTGAGAAAAAAGATGATGGTATGCTCTAGCTCTTGCTGTGTAGTATCACTCTAAAAAAAGTACTGGGTAAGAAAATAAAAGCTTATTAAACTGTACACATAATGTATCTAACATATTTACAAAATACTTAAGAACAATCCTTTCTTTTTTCATACTGACTTGTGATATCAACTTCTCCATACACACAATTCTTATATTAGGTCGTTACATATGAAATGTCTGATTTCAAATTATAAGTTTAATTTATTATATCTCAAACAAGAAGCAGGACAATTTATCAAAGTAGGCGCCTAAACTGTCTACAGAGTTTTGCCATCTTAGCGGCAGCTTGCTTATGCCAGCAGCGAAGAAGCCTAGAAAGCGAGTGACAGTGAAAGCACGAAAGGTATTTTCCACAGCTTGTTGAGAATTGAATATTTCTTCTTGCAAGAAGTGATCCAAAGCCTGGAAGAAGTGGTAGTCAGTTGGTGCAAGGTCTGATGAATATGGTGGATGCCAGAGAGTTTCCAAGTCAAGCCTCTGTAGCTTCAGCAGCTTTGTTTGTGCGACATGTGGTCCAGTGTTGTCTTACAAGAGGATTGGCCTGCCTCTATTGACCAATCTTGCAGCTTAATCGCGAGCATCCTCATTGTTTCATTCAGTTGGTTGCAGTAGACAACCTCTGTAATCAATTGACCAGGATTCATGAAGTTGTAGTGGATAATACCAGCGCTAGACCACCAGACACCATAAGCTTTTTTGAATGAATATTCGTTTTTTTTGTTTGTTTGTTTGTTTTTTTTTGAGACAGAGTCTCACTCACGTTGCCTGGGCTAGAGTGCCGTGGCGTCAGCCTAGCTCACAGCAACCTCAAACTTCTGGGCTTAAGCAATCCTTCTGCCTCAGCCTCCCGAGTAGCTGGGACTACAGGCATGTGTCACCATGCCTGGCTAATTTTTCTCTATATATTTCTAGTTGGTCAATTAATTTCTTTCTATTTATAGTAGAGACGGGGTCTCACTCTTGCTCAGGCTGGTTTCAAACTCCTGACCCTGAGTGATCCTCCCGCCTTGGCCTCCCAGAGTGCTAGGATCAGAGGCGTGAGCCACCATGCCCAGCCTGAATATTCAGTTTTGAACTGTGTTTCGGCACTTCATCTTTATCCAACCATCGTGCCAAATTCTTGCAACTGTCAAAAAGAATCCATTTTTCATCACATGTAGCAACACAGTATAGAAGTGGATTGCCTTTACGTCGTGACAGCAAAGAAAGGCAAGCTCTGAGACGATTACTCTTTTGACGCTCGTTCAATTCATGCGGAACCCATCTATCCAGCTTCTTTACCTTGCCAATTTGTTTAAAATGGTCCAATGTAGTTGGAATAGTAATGTCAAAACTTTCTGCCAATTCATGCATAGGTTGAGATGGATTCGCTTCCACTACAGCTTTCAGCTCATCATTATCCACCTTGGTATCAGGTCTCCCACGTGACTCATTTTCAAGATTAAAATCAGCAGAATGGAACTTCTCAAACCATTGATGTACTGTGCATTCATTAGCTGCGTCCTTCCCAAACACTTCGCTGATATTTTGAGCTGTCTGCGCTCCATTAGTTCCATGACCAAACTCATATTAAAAAATAACACAAATTTTTGCCTTATCCATGGTTTCACAAAAATTGTCCTAAAAATTTTTTTGAAAGGAATCATAAGTCAAAAATCATGTACTTGAAAAAACAAGGATGTACCTTCACAGTAAAAATAAAACAAGAAGTGTCAAAGTGAAAATGTCAGAGATATGAACTGTCAAACTTAGTACTTAAGGAAATCGGACATTTCATGCTTAATGACCTATAGTTACCATATGTTCCTATATTCTGTTTTATAATTCTTTCTTCGATGAAATCCTAGACCATGTGTAGAGGGCACAGAATTAGGAATTACTGAAGGGAGGATAGGAAGATTCTTGATTCTTCATTTTCTATTCTTCATAAAATTTTTCATTATTCTTCCAATTTAATGTGGAGCCTGATTCTTCTCCCCTTGAGTAGGGGCTAGATTTAGTGACTTGCTTCTAACAGATATAATATAGCAGAAGTAATAGTTTATGACTTCTAAAAGTAGGTCATAAAAGTCATTGCATCCTCCACCTTGCTCTGTCTCTGTTTTTCACTCTCTCTAGGGAAATCGAGCTGCCATCTTGTGAGTACACTCACGAAGCTCTAAGGAGAGGTGAGGAGCTGCCAATAGCCAGACAGGAACTGAGTCCTCCTTCCAACAGCTGTGTCAGTGATCAACCTAGAAGCAGATTCTTCAGTCCCAGTTAAGCCTTCAGATGATTGGAGCCTCAGCTGATATCTTGATTGCAACCTCAAGAAGGTCCCTGAGCCAGGGACCTGAGCCAGAAACGCCCAGTTAAGCCTCCCTGAATTTCTGATCCACAGAAACTGTGACATAATAAATACTTGTTGATTTAAATGCTAAGGTTTGGAGTAATTTGCAATAATGAACTAAATAGAAACAGATGGTTGCAGCCATGGTAGATTATACCTCCAAAACATTTGCCAGCGGTAATAGCTGTAGTCCCAGTGGGCAGGCCTCTGGGATGAGGTCAGCTATAGCCTACCGTGGTCACACTAGTCTATCCATTCTATTTCCAACATCTCTATCTCCTCTTTGTCACTTGGTGTGGGAGTAGTAGCCTCATGTTTTCCTGTATTCACATGGAATAGGAAAAATTATCTGTTGTATTCCAAAATCACACTGCAAGCACTATAAAATAATGTATGGTTCTGGGCAGCTATTATCCATATTGAAAGATAAAGATTTCAAGGTACAGGGAAGAGGAAGCCATAAGGAAGCTTAGAGTTAAGCTGCTACCCAGCACTGTCAGAACTATAATTTGATTTTTGAAATTTATAATTTGAATTGTATGTACTTTGAGCTAGGAATCAATTGATGCATATACAATATCAGTGGTAATTAATTCCTTAAGTATAGAAATAAATGCACAAAATGAGAAGGAGGAAGGAAAATGAACTGACAGTTATTAAGGAACCACTATATTCTAGGTATTAGGTAGGCAAAATTAACATACCAAAAAGAAAGATTGAGACAGTTACCGGAATTGCTCTACATCATTTGCTCCTGACTTTGATGTTGGTGATGTTTATCCCCTTAATTTGCCCCCCTCATTGTCCGCACAGCCAAATTTCTCTTGCCCATAGACCTAACCTACTTTTTGCCTATACTTTTCTTGTCTTCTTTTGGGTTTGCTGATTAAACAACGATTAAATAGATTGCAATAAGGAAGAAACAGATCACAGGCAGACATGCAAAATAAATGATCCCTGTTAAAGCTCATTAATTCTCAAATTTTCTTATCACACTTTTGTACATGATCTGTCTGATTTAGGATTATCACTTCTCATCACTTAAGTGACCATAATTTCTCTTTCTTTGCCTGCACTTACTCTGTTTTTCCAGTAGTTGGACCTGATTAGAAGTCCGTGGGCCAAACAAGATTTTAGGTACACAAAACACTGAGATAAATGATTAATTTTGCCCACTTAATAATTGTTAACTCAAATAATAATGTTTTTCATAAAAGGTAAAATTGTCAATGTAAAAAAAGGTCACTGAAAAAAATATAAATACCAAGATCTGCTGTAAGTTGCTGTGAAGTCTAACTCTGGTTAATCCCTGAGCTTGACTTTACTGTTGTTTTCAACTTGAATTTGTAAAGTTGGATTCAAAGTCTCCTTGGTGTATATACATAGTAAAGAACTTTGGCCTTTCTTGTCTTTCAAATGAAAGCTTTGCTTGCATTCTGTAAATCAAAGACAAAGTCTTTACTTTCCCTTTCAAGCTTACTACCTAAACTGCTGCATTAAAATGAAAGACCATGTATGCTATTGTTGAGACAGGATAGAAGAAATGTTACAAGTGTTATCAACCTCTCCCCACTTGTCTTGGAAAACAAGGAGAGGAATTTCTTTGTTTGTTGTATGAGTTCCTAGGCATTCTTTTGTTGTACAAAATCTTGGTAAAGGAGAGACAGAGAACTTGAAAGAAGTCAGAGATTAAAATGAGCCACGTATTGAAGAGGCTGAACCAGAGACAGATGAGGGAGAATACAAGAGCTGCCGTATCAATTAGACTGGGAGAGAATTTGGGGGGAATTTGAACTATGAGGAGAAGCAGGGACTTTGGGGGCTGCTGCCACATGTGGAAGGAGTTGACAAGATTGGAAAGATAGTATTTCCAAAGATTTTTCTGGATCTATTCCTCCTTTGGTGTTTTTATTTAAGGCTTTAGTAAAAAATTTACACTGTTTTTCAATTATTTTGGATGCTGGACTGATGCTTCTTAAACATGACATTATGTCCACAAGGACCCATGAAATGTCTGGGCTTTATATGGATAATATATTTTTGAACCTTTTTTTTTTTTTGTGAGGAAAGGGTGGAAGTAGGACAAATTGCTTCTCCTCTTTAAATATCTTAGACCTATTTATGATGTTCCTTTTAGCAACGAGCTATATAACATGCAGTAAGCTCTTCAAATTCATTTTGTGAGATTGAAACTCACAAAGTAGCCAATGAAACACAATATGCAGATGTAAGGGGGATGGCAAAACTCACCCTTCCAGTGTGGCTCCATCTGACTTTTCCAATCTGCCATGTTCTGTGCACTCCACTCCATCCTCATCTATCTCCAGTGGTCTGGCCCATGGCTTTAGTGACTTGACACTGTTACTCTGTTTTGCTTCATTTGTGACACTTCTGGTTACCTCTTTACTCTGCTAGACTTTAGCTTTGGATATTGCTACCGAATTCCAGCTCCCTCATAGCTGATCACTCACAGCTGATTTTACTAGCCAGTTTCTCTGTCTTGACTGTATTATTAGATGGTAGGCCTCATAGGCTCCCTTGAAATACAACTACTTTCTGTTTCTAAGCAGCCTTTTGAAAGTGCTTGTGGTAAAAAGCAACAAAGACAGTACTTATTTTTTACAGGAAAGGCAATTCAGTAAGATCTGTTCTCTCTTAGAACATTTTATCTGGAAACAACAAATACACAGAACTTTATATGGCTTAAAATAGAGATGCATAGTATTGTCAACCATTTATTTTCAAAGATAAACTATCAATGAACAAATAATTTGATATATATTTGTATATTAATTTAAGAGCTAATATTTATCACTTCTCAGAAGATTCAGTTAACCATTGGCTTAGGACCAAACCTCCCACTGCAGTCACATAAACTTGGCAGCTGCACAATGAACATGGCCAAGTGGATTAGGTTATGATGAAAGGAATGAGGAAAGTGTTTTATTTTGTTAACATAAGGTCTCTACTGACCTAAAGTAAATACTAACTTCTTAGTAAAAAGTGCCATTTGATGATAAGAGTTCAATTGTGAAAGCTGAATCTCTCATTAGTAGGCAAATGAAATCATTAAAGTTAAAGTTTTCTTAAGAACATTTTCACTAAAAATTGAGGAGGAATGCATGCATATATATTGCATAATTGTTTTTATTGAGTTTCAAAGTTTGTGAGAAACATATCATAATATGTGGTTAAATGTGTCATGGAAATAGTGCCAGTTACATATCTGAGAAACCTTCACTAGGGCTTTTTGTGAGTGGAGTTGGGATGAAGGTGAGGGCTGATGATATAAGACATAATCCTCATGTCTCGAGTGTATATACAGGAGAGGTGATTGGTAAACTTTGCCTCTAACTTCTTCATTGTGAATAACACTATTTGATTTCTAAAGATTGTAAGTTGGAGCAATTAAGAAATAATAAATGAGTCCTTGATGAACGTGCATGCATATAATTTAATTCATCAAGACCCACAAAAATTCCAGGTGAAACAAAATGTCATTGAACTTGACCACCTTTATCTGCATCCCTAACTCAACTATAATAGTTGTATAGTGGTTCCTCACTAACAAGGATGTTTAGACTATCTCATATGTTTAGATGAAATATGGACAGATTGTGAGAGAGATAAAAAGATTGTGCGTGTGTGTGCGTGTATGTGTGTGTGAGTGTGTGTGATAGAGAAAAAAAGAGAGGATGAAAAACATCAGAACATCAGTAGGAGATGGAAACGGAGTCAGCTCTGAATTACCTCTCTATATCTAATGGAGTATAGATTTAAAAAATGGCATTTGATCAGCCAGTCAACCCGAGGGTTTTCCCACCACCACAAATATTTCTTACTCTTACAGATTGGAAACTCATCAGGAGAGAGGTAGGCCTAGGAAGCCATCTGGAGAAAGATTTCTAGGATAGTGATCGGGAATCAGATTTTTTTATTAGACCCCTTTAAAGATTGCTCAATGAATTTCTTCCTTTAGTAGAAAAAAATGCAATGGTTTCCTTTAATCTTATTCCCATGCCACATTTAAATGACTGCTCCATCTCTACCAAGTAAAATAGAATGGAAGGAATGCGGCTAACTAACATGCTGGCTCTATCTCCCTCAATAACAACATCACTGTCATGATTGTCGGGTCCCTTTAGTGAGATATTTGGAGGAATACAGGGGTAACATATAAAATTGACGTCAGAAGCTGAGCCTAAAAATGTAATTCTAATCATGTAATTCTAAATAGGCCAATGAGAAAGGGAAGGGGGAAGCAATTATAAAAATCAATGTAATGGCACAGGAATTTTCTTGGAGATTCACCTTTGAAACCAACTATAGGCAAGAGAGGATGGACAGATAACCAGTGGAGGAACACAAGAGGAAAGCATGAACCTATAGAAAAAACGTCATGAAAGTTGAAGTTAAGGACAGCCAAGTATCACTTTATTTTATTTGAAGGAAAAAAAAAAAATGAACTCATGTGGTGGACATTTATTTGCTGTCTAGCTCTCCTGCCAATACTATCCCAGTTTTCCTTTGTCGAATTCACTCTCACATGTGAGATTCATGTGGAAATGATCCCATTTTCAGCTGCTGAGGTGGGCCCTGAATCACATAATCCAATCAACTTATCCTTCTAACAACCATATTTACTTCAGGGATGGATGTCTGACCTAGGTGGAGCCAAAGAGAGAATGTGAATCCCAGGACCTACGTGGGAGCTCTCAGACACTCCTCCTCTTAGATGGGTTGGTGTGAAGACAATGTGACTTCTTGAACTGTTCTAACCATATTTTTTGTACCACAGTAGGGAAAGTCTTAAAATGGAATGGAAGACCTTTAAAGACAGAGGAGAAGGAGAAGAGAGAAAAATGTGTCCAGTGAGTCATTAGGTTATTGCTTTCTGGAAGCCAGAACTACTTCTGGAATTTTAAGTTGAATGAAATATTAATAATCAATACTCTTTATTATTATAGATTGAATTGAGTTGAATTTTGCAGTTACTTGCAACCAAAATATACTGAATTAACAAGAAAATAGGGAAGATTATATAAAATCATCTGGCAATTGTATTTTTTGAGTAAATTTTATTTTTTGAGTACTTTCACATTTTAATCCTTATAGCGTCTCCAAGAGTAGAAAGGATAGAAGTACATTTTAGCAGACCAAAAGCCTTACTTAACCTGAGAGGGTATATCCAATTGGGAAATTGACCCCCAAAGGCAGAACTTCTATCTACTCATTCTGTCAGGAATCTGTTTGAGTGTCACCAATTACTTGCACCTAATGAATAGGAAGGATTAGAGAAGCTGTAAGAATCAAAAGAAAAGAAAAACTGAGTGATAATGGCAAAGGAAGCTTCTTTAAGAACTTGAAAGTATCTTCTCAGTGATCAGGAGATATCTTGGTGGTAGAGTGTCTTCCTGGAGTTTTGAAGATCAGGGGAGCTTGCCTCTCTAAAGGGGATTGATGCTGTCTCTTCTGATTTGTGAAGATATTTAGGAGAAGTCGTTGCATTTATTCTTTAGCAATGCTAAAGGTAATTGTATTTGTTGTCTGTTGGTATCTTTTTGTCAATCACTATTGTTCTGATTAAACATTGCACTGTTCAGTATTATTAAATTCCACTTTATGGTAGGGAACCTGCAGATCAAAGAAGATGAATAACTTGCCAAAGATCATACAATGGGTTAATGGAAGTTCCAGGGCCTGAAATTTTAACTCTCTATCTTCAAAGCCCATGTGTTTTCCAAAACACAATTTTGCTTCTATCTTCTCCTGAGGGAGAACAATTTTCAAACTGGAGAGAATAGATAAAGCATTTCTAAGAGGAAATGAACGTACTACATAGAAGAGTAGACCAAGGAAGCACCTGGATATGCTAATTGAGTTTCAGACTTCCAGGCCCAGTTGAATTGTATATTATGAGGCAGACAAACTTATAGATGACTTAAACATTTGCAAACTTACAGAATAGAGATGATAAATATTGTTCTCCAAAGGGGGAAAAGGTGAATTCTGGAACTACTGATGATTTATAATCTCTGGCCCAGACTGCTTCTTGAAATTTAAGAGCTATATATCTTACATCTGTGACATTATAATTAAGGCTCATTTGGAGATGGTTAAGCAAATATTTTCTAAAAGAGTTAAGTTTTGAGTGGTTAGTATCTGTGCCATGCTACACTTTTTATTAAAAGAAATTATAGATGTCAGCAAGGTAACTAATTAGAAGTGCCTAGTGCTCATCTCCCCCACAAAAAAAGACCAAAACAACAACTAAACAACTAAAATTTGACTGGAGTTTCTGAGGGAAGACACCAGAGTATAACAAAGGGGCGGCAAGATCCCTTTGCAGCACAGAAGCCTAGAATGGCAGTACAGAGAGGGGAGTGAGGCACCCTGCCTCTGCCACACTGTCTTCCCTACCGAGATCATCTGAGCCAGAAAAGACTTCTCTTTGCAGGGAAAAGGTAAGCAGAAGGCACCCATGAGTTCCCATTCCCATGGTAGACACCTGTAGTCCTTACTACAGGAAAATCCCATAGTCCTCACAAGCTCTGAGTCCAGTTTAAGGAGCTGTCTGGAATTCACGCAACTGCATTACTCCATAGTAGGAACACATGTTGTGCATTCCCCACCCCATCCCACCTCATGTCCTAAGCTGGTGCAGCACAACACCATCTTGAAAGCAGAGCCACTGCTGGAGTGCATCCTGTTCTGGGGGCAAGTAGCCACTGCACCTCTCCAACCTTGAGGCTCCTCCAACATTCCAACAGGGTCACAGAGTACCGGTAATGCAATGCCCCCAGCTGCTCAGACCTTGAGGCCAGGCATGGCTGTGACTGGGATCTTATGTAGCGGGAAAGCCAACTACAGGCCAGCTGAACTGCCACAAGCTCATGCCCCTGGCTGGAGAATCAGCACAGTGGATCTACCCCTGGTGAGCTAGCCAGGTGCTCTTAGCCACAGAAACAACTTGGTGACCTTGCTGCTGGTGTGCCAATCCCTAGCCACTAACCCACCTTGTGCTCACACCTGTGACCTGAAAAACAGCCTGGGGATGCTGCTCCTGGTGAGCCAGTTTCTAAGCTGGTTGACCTACTGCTTACATGAACTGAGAACCAACCCAGTGAGCCCACCCCCAGCAAAGCTGCTTCACCACCACTGAAAACTCCCATAGCCTAGGCCACTTAGACACTTGCAGACTAGCTAATGTGGATTAAAGCAGAAAAAATTGCATGGAGACTACACTATTGTGTCCACCCAGAACCCAAGTTGATGCACCCCACCCAGCTGATACCATAGGACCCATCTACAGGAATATGTCTTTTTCTATGAAAGCTACTCCATAAAATTGGAGGTGGCAACTGTTCTACTACGTGCACTGATATCAGTATAGGGACAAAAGAAACACAAAAAAGCATGGAAACATGAAACCTCCAAAGGAACACAAAAATTCTCCAGTAACATATCCTAAGGAAAAGGAAATTTATGAAATGTCAGAATGTAAATTCAAAATAATAATCTTAAGGAAACTCAGTGAGATAGAAGAGAATACAAATAGACAGTTCTAAAAAACCAGGAAAAACTTAATGATCTGAATGAGAAAATCAACAAAGAGAGAGATATAAAAAAGAACCAAATGGAAATCTTGGAGATGAAGAATTCAATGAATAAAATAAAATAAATGTAATTGAGAACTTTAACAACAGACTAAATCAGGCACAAGAAAAAATTTATAAACCTGAAGACAGATCTTTTAAAATAACCAATGCTGACAAAAAAAGAAAAAGAATAAAAAACAGTAAAGACTCAAGAAAGACCACAGGACATATGGGAAACCACAGGTGAATAAATTTTTGTATTATGGAAGTTGCACAAGGAGAAGAGATAGAAAAAGTCTTAGAAAAACCTATTTGATTAAATAATAGCTGAAAACTTCCCTAGTCTTGGGAGAGATAATAATAATACTGTATTATTCTAACTATTATCACATTATGGAAAGGCAAAACTATGGAAAAGATTGGTGGTTGCCAGTCATTAGTGGAGAGAGAGGCAAAAATAGGCAGAGAATAGGGCCTTCTAAGGTGATGAAGCTAGTTTGTATGATATAATAATAGTGGATACATATCATTGCACATTCGTCAAAACCCATAGAATGTACAACATCAAGAGTAAATCCTAATGTAAGCTCTCCACGTTGGATAATAATGATGTATCAATATTATTTCATAGATGGTAACAAATGTACCACACTGGTGCTGGATGTTGATAGCAGGGGAAGCTATGGGGGTGTGGGGGCTCAAGGCATATGGGAACTCTGTACTTCATGCCATTTTGCTGCAAACCTAAAACTGTTCTAAAAAATAAAGTCCATTTTTTAAGAACCTACATTTTCATCCCCCCAGAAGAAAATACTATACCTGTTAATAAGTCACTTCCCATACCTCTTCTCCCTGGCCCCTGGCAACCACCAATCTGCTTTCTGTCTCTATGGGTTTACCTATTCTGGATATTTTATAGAAATGGAATCATACAATGTGTGGCCTTCTGTGTCTGGCTTCTTTCACTTATAATGTTTTTGAGGTTTATCTATGTTGTAGCATCTATCAGTAATTAATTTTTATCACTGAATAATAATTCATTGTATGTATATAAAAAAGTAAAATAGCAAGAGAAAAGTGTCAATTCACATATAAAGGAATCCTCATTGGACTAACAGCAAATTTCTTAGCAGAAACCTTATAAGCCAGGAAAAAATGAGATGATATATTCAAAGAGCTTAAAGAAAAAATCTGTCCGCTAAGAATATCTATACCCAGCAAAACTATCCTTCAGAAATGAAGGTGAAAAAATGTCTTTCCCAGATGAGCAAATACTGAGGGAATTTATCACCACTAGACCAGCCTTGCAAGAAATGCTTAAAGGAGTCTTATATCTGGAAGCAAAAGGACAATAACTACCATTATGAAAATATGCAAAATTATAAAACTGACTGATAGAGCGGGCATGTAAATGAGAATGAGAAAGAAATCAAATTGTATCATGACAGAAAACCACCACAAAGATAAATAGCAAGAGAGGAAGGAAGGAACATAGGGGATACAAAACAACCAAAAAACAATTAACAAAATGACAAGAGTTAGTCCTCACCTATAAATAATAAGCTTGATGGTAAATGGATAAAATTTCCCAATTGAAAAATATGGACTGGCTGAATGGATTTGCTGCCTATAAGATTTTCTGACTATGTGCTGCCTATAAGAAACTCACCTTACCTGTAAAAATACACATAGACTAAAAAGTGAGGAGATGGAAAGAAGATATTTCATGCAAACAGAAAACAAAATTAAGCATAAGTAGCTGTACTTAGATCAGATAAAACAAACATTAAGTCAAAAACTGGTAAAAAGAGAGAAAGAGAAAAAGATTATTTTAGAATGATATAGAGATCAATTCAGTAAGAAGGTATAACAATTATAAATATATATACACCCAACATTGGAGCGTCCATATATATAAAGCAAGTATTATGTCATATAAAGCGAAAGATAGACTCAAATACAATAATAGTTGTAGACTTCAACATCCCACTTTCAGCATTGGACAGTTCATCTAGACAGAAAATCAACAAAGAAATATCAGATTTAAAATGCACTATAGATCAAATGGATCTAACTGACATTTACTGAACATTTAATTGAGCTGCAGAATACATATTCTTTTCATCATCACTTTGAAAATTCTCTAGGATTGGCCACATGCTAGGTCAAAAAACAAGTTTCAACAAATTAAATAAAATTAGACCACAATGGAATAAAACTAGAAATCAATTAGAAGAGAAACTTTGGAAACCGTACAACAACATGGAAATTAAACAACATTCTCATGAACAATCAATGAAGAAATTAAAAAAGAAATAAAAAAATTTCTTGAGACACATGAAAATGAAAACACAAAATACCAAAACCTGTGGGATCCAGCAAAAGCACTCCTAAGAGGGAAGTTTATAGCAACAAATAACTCATCAGAAAAATAGAAATATTTCAAATAAACAACATAATGATGCAACTCAGGGAATTAGAAAAGTAAGAACAAGTTAAGCCTGAAATTAGAGTGAGGAAATAATAAAGATCAGAGCAGAAATAAATGATTTTGAGATAAACAAATAATACAAAAGATCAATAAAACAAAAAGCTGGTTTTTTTTTAATTGAAAAACTATTCGCCAGACTATTCAGAAAAAGAGAAAAGACCTCGATAAATAAAATCACAAACAAAAAAGGAGTCAATACAACTGACACCACAGAAATACAAAGGATCACTAGAGACTATTATGAATAACTATATGCCAACAAATTGGAAAACCTAGAAGAAATGGATAAATTCCTGAACACACACAACTTCCCAAGATTAAACTAAGAAGAAATAGAAAACCTGAACAGACTAATAAGTAGTAAAAATATTGAATCAACAATAAATTGGCCTCCCAACAACAACAACAACAAAAGCCCAGGACCAGGTCATTTAACTGCTGAATTCTACCAAACTTTTAAAGAAGAACTAAGAACTATTCTCAAACTATTCCAAAAAATTGAAGAGGAGTACATTTTTCCAAACTCATTCTATGAGGCCAGGATTACCTTGATAACTAGACATGGACACAACAAAAAAGAAGACCACAGGCCAGTATCACTGATGAAATAGATGCAAAAATCCTCACAAAATATTAGCAAAGCAAATTCATCAGCACATCAAAAAGATTATACATCATGTTCAAAGATCGAATTTATCCCAGGAATACCAAGATTGTTCAACATATGCAAATCAAAATATGTGATACCTCTCATGAAGAGAAAAAAGGACCGAAACCATATAATCATCTCAATAGACACAGAACAAGTGTTTGATAAAATTTTACATCCCTTCATGACAGAAACTCTCAACAAGCTAGGCATAAAAATAACATACCTCAACACATTAAATACCATATATAACAAACTCACAGCTAACATCATACTGAAGAACTGGAACAAGACAAGGATGCCAACTTTCATAACTCTTATTCAACACAGTACTGGAAATTCTGGCCAGAGCAATTAGGCAAGAGAAAGAAATAAAGGGCATCCAGATTGGAAAGAAGGAAGTCAAATTATCCCTGTTTTGCACATGACATAATCTTTTATATAGAAAACCCTAAAAGCTCCACCAAAAACACTTAGAACTGATAAATAAATTCAGTAAAGTTGCAGGATAGAAAATTAACACACAAAAATCAGTAGTATTTTTAGACATATAAACAATGAGCTAGCTGAAAAGAAATCAAGAAGGTAATCCCATTTACAATAACTATAAAAAAATCTAGGAATAAATTTAACCAACAAGAGGAATGATCTCTACAAAATAAAACCTATATGACACTGATAAAAGAAATTGAAAGGCTGGGCAGACTGGCTCATGCCTGTAATCCCAGCACTTTAGGAGGCTGAGGTGGGAGGATTATTGAGGGCATGTGCTCATGACTAGCCTGGGAAACATAGTTTCTCATAGCCTGAGACTCCATCTTTAAAAATAAAGAAATGAAGAAATTGAAGAGGACACACAAAAAAGAAAAGATATCCTATGTTCATGGATTGGAAGAATTAATATTGTTGAAATGATCATACTAGCCAAAATGATCTACATATTCAATGAAATCCGTATCAAAATGCCAGTGATCTTCTTCACAAAAATAGAAAAAAAAATCCTAAAATTTGTGTGGAACTACAAAAGATCCTGAATAGTCAACACAATCCTGAGCAAAAAGAACTAATCTGGAGGGATCACACTACTTGACTTCAAAATATACTACAAAGCTACAATGACCAAAATAGCATAGTACTGCCATAAAAACACCTAGATCAATGGAACAGAATAGAGAACCCAGAAATTAATCCACTTATTTACAGCCAACTGATTTTCAACAAAAGCATCAAGAACATTCATTGGGAAAAGGACAGCCTATGCAATAAATGGTGCTGGGAAAACTGGATATTCATGTGCAGAAGAATGAAAGTAGACCTCTATTTCTTGCTATATACAAAAATCAACTCAAAATACATTGAAAACTTAAATATAAGACTCAAAACTATAAAACTACTAAAAGAAAACATAGCAGAAATCCTTCAAAACTGGTGTAGGAAAAGATTTTATGCATAAGACCTTAAAATCAGCACAGGCAACACAAATAAAAATAAATAAATAGGATTATATCAACTGAAAATCTTCTGTATAGCAAAGGAAACAATCAACAGAGTTAAGAGGCAACCTATAGAATGAGAGAAAATATTTGCAAACTATTCATCTGGCAAGTGATTAATATCCCAATATACAAGGAATTTAAACAACTGAACAACAAGAAAACAAATAATCTGATTTAAAAATGGGCAAATGATCTGAATAGACATTTCTCAAAAGCAGACATGCAAATAAAATGGCTTGTGAGAAACAGAAAACATGAACAGACTAATAAGTAGTAATAAGATAGTAACAGCTATATTAAAAAATGTTCAACATCATTAATCATCAGGGAAATGCAAATCAAAACCACAATGAGATGTCATCTCACTCGTTAGAATGGCAGTTATCAAAAGAC